>MU224967.1:303239-329683 GCA_018584345.1 Thuja plicata
TTTTGAATTTGGTAAAGTTTTCAATGAGTTAAGGTGGTCAGACACGGGAGTTTTTTTATTCTAAAAACATTGTAGCAGATAATTCATAATTAATTATTTTTTTAGCATAAAATTACACAAAAATATGCGCACATCTGGGACAGAGTCTACTACTTATATATAAAATCTTATAAAAAAATATTATCATTTGATTATGATTAAGGTGGTCAGACATACACCTACTTATTTTTTTCCTGAAATTTTTGTACTGCTGTATTGAAATCTATACTTTTCACCAATCATATTAACTTTTTTTTTTTCAGAAAAGACCTAGTAGTTTAGAAACTACATTCAATTTCCTACATATTCTATTCTTACAACTTTTTGATATTAGGTTGATAGCTAGTTCAAATTTTTACGTCAAGTTGACTAACCCTGATTTTGCTAATTTTTCATTGCCACTTAAGGGTATAGTTTGGCCCCCCATGATCTTGCACATACCCAAAAAGTTAATTAATAATTTCATGCTTGTGCACTTGATGAGATTTCAATTTTTAATAGAGTAGGTGGCCTGGTGGTTGGTTTTGAACTTGTGATTTTCTTATTAGTTATTAAATACAGTTCACACTTCACAGAGCATCCTTAATTTTCAGAGTCGAAGAGAAATAGAGAGTTGAAACCTTTAAGTGTAGAAAAGGAGCTTACTTCTTAGAGTTTAGTATACATAAAGAATGGCAGAACAAGGATCTCCTAATGTTGTTGTAGAACTGGCAAATATTTTGCCTTCAAGAATAAAGAGGCCAAACATATACGTTGAAGAATGGATGAAACTTTTGCCTGGGTCCTCAAATTTGCAATCAGCTAACGCTTATGAATAGAGGGACCCTTATGCGTTCTGCAGGGATGTTGTCTGCCCAAACACAACTGGTTATGAGCTCTTTGTGTATTTATATAACAATATATTGAGAGGCCCTCCTGTTTCAAACCCATGGGATAGGAACTTGGGAAAGTTGATAGTACCTGAGGTATTTTTGGATATAGACCTCATGAAAGTGCTAATTGAAGCATACAATCCAGTGACACAAGCTTTCCATAGGAAGGACAAGTCTATACTCTGCATGTTAGACAGAGCAACTTTTATTCAAGATTTTGACCTTCAGGGAGCTATGAGCGTGGATATTGACCTAACAGAAGAGGAGGCACTGTTTCATAGATAGAAAAGTTACTACACTGGAAAGGTTATGAGGAAACATATTCCTAAACAAATTAAAGAGGCAAGGTTGTTGCCGAAGAAGGTTGTAGATTCATTTGATATTGAGCTTTTTTACGCCTATTTCCATAATACCATCTATGGTCTAATGAAATTTATTGGAATAGATGGAGGTTTGACAGTGACTCCTGACATTTATGTCATGGCTACAGATGTTCAGGACCTATATACCAACAAGGAGTTTGATTATGTGGGGAACATAATCAATGTAATGCACACTGAGTTGATGAAGGCAAAGACTGATTTCAAAAGCTTCAAGTTCAATCACTACTCCATGCTGATGCACCTGATCCTCTATTGCAATATTGGCTACATCAACCTAGAGCTCATCAATGAGACCGAGAATGCACAAGGACCTGTTCCACTTCAGCTCTGGACCAGGTTATGGGATATAAGTCACCATTTCTCTAATTCCATTGCTTTTTATAGTGATTTTGTGGATCCAACAATGAACATGTTAGGTATTGTGAGGAATAGATTTCCTTTACTAGTTAGAAAATTTCTTAGACCCCTAGCATTTAAAATTGACAATAAAATTAACCACAATTGGGGTGATATGTTTCTTTTTAAGAATTTTTCTGTTATAAGAGTGTATGCTTACCCTCAACCTCCACACTTACTGCCAAAATATGTCCCAGAAAGATTGGAAATAGTAGAATTCCTGTGGCATCTTATCATGATGGATAGAGAACACTTAAGCCCTAAAAGACATAAGGGAACCTTTCTGGTAAGGAGGTTCCAAATAGGGGATTTCTCTATAGGTAAAGATGTTGTGGACCAAATCCATGAATTCCTAAGACAATTCAGATTGCCCTGTGCTAAAGCAAGGATGTATGACCCTGAAGACTTCATTAGAGGAGCATTGAGAGAAATGAGGAATCACAATTTGGCTCAAAACTCAATCTATGGCTGATGAGGATGTTATTAGAAATGTGCTCAATGAAGATATTTGTGAGGAGAGAACCCTTAAATGGCACAATAGTGTAAGGGTAGAGGAAGAATTGAAAAAGGCATACCCTACCTTCCGTTGTTTCTTTCCTGATCTCAAATACATGCCAAGAATTGACATGTGTATAGAGAATTACAAAAATATTATGTCTAAATTGCCAGACATCCATGAGGAGAAGGAGGAGGATAGAATAAAACCTAAGCAAGTTGAACTTGATGTGGTGTTTATGGTAGAAACAGAACAAATTGAGCCATCCACATCTAAGCAGGGGCCATCAAAGAAACAAAAGTTGATGAATATACCACAAAAGGCAAGGCAAAAGGCACTACAAATCCTGCTAGGTAACTGGAAATACTTTGCTGACTTAAGACAAAAATTTCTGACATCATAGGATGAAGAGGGAGAAAAGACCCTAGATGAGTTAGAATTGGCTATAGCTAGATTGGATGACAATGTCATCCAAGCTAAAGAGTTTATATGATGATGATGAATTCATCAAGTCTGATGAGTTTAAAAGTTTTCTCTTTAGAGTTAAGAAAAATGAATTAACATTGTCTTTGAAACCAGGGGAATCATAGGAAAAGATTGTTAAAATGATTGAAAAATTACAGGCCTATGATCCCAACAGTGAAACATTAACTATGGAGGAGGCAAGAGATCTTGTGAAGAGAAGTGGCATGTTGCTGATCCCTGGATGGGACTTGGAGTCCTCATTCTTAATTGACCAAATCAAGAGGCAAGATAATGTTGTAGCTTATAAAGCTTTTGGCCCTGATGGAATACAGAGGGGTTCTGGATTCAATATGGACAGTAAGACACTAGCAGTATGGTGGGTGGCCCTAGAATCTAATAAGGCCAGATTGGTTGACATCCAAGACACAACATAGGGTAGCCAATTAATATGGTGGTTGCAGGAGACTATAGGATCAAAGATAGAAAATATCCTACATCATGCATCCTCCATGAATAAGGTAGTGGTTGAGGGCTTAGAGAATAGGCTAGCAAGGACATTCAGAGATTATGTGTCAACTAGGAAAAAGTTTGAAGAGGAATTGAAGAAGAATTTTGTCCTGGATATGACTCTGAAGGAGATAAAAGATGAAATAAATAGTCTAAAAAATCAGTCTAATAAAACTGAGTTTGAGGGGGGCTCATCTCTAGAACTTGCAACAAAGAACATAATAATGGATGTTGATCAGCTTTTTGATACTAGAATTGCTGAAAAGGAGACATTGAAGAAGGTGCTATTGCACATAGTAAATGTTTTAAAAGGGAAGTCTCAATTCATTCATAGCACATTCATTTCTTTGCAGGGGGAGGAATATCAATGTTCTAATGCCTTTTCTGTACTAACCCTATTATTTAATACTTGGGGCCCACACTTGCAATTCTTTGAGAGGTTAATTTTACTAATGGGAAAAAAATGGAGTTACCTGACAAAATAATTGATGTTAAGTAAATGGTGGTATTAGTAAAGGATTTGTATGCATTTTTCAATAGCAAGTTAAAAAACATTCAGGAAAAGCTAAATTTTTTGCTGAAGAGTTTGAAGGATATATCCCTGCTATTGTGGACACATAGGGACAGTTGAAGGACTGGCAGGAGTGGGTTGATTTTTTCAACCAAAATTTGGATGCTAGCAAGGTGGCTTCTTATTTTGTTGGTGATGCTGACATTAAATTTTTTTGAAGTTGTGGATGAATTGTACAAGCAGGAGATTGACATGAATAAGTTTGTTGCTGAATCTCGAGCCATAATGGATGTCAAGTGGAACAAATGCCTTGAAGAATTGGATATAGTTAGAGCAATAACTTGGCCATCAAAGAGGGAAATGGTGGTGTGGGAAAACATTGGAGAGATTCAAGCCTTGTAGTTGTCACATTGACATGGATGATGGAAGTAGTTGAGACAGTTCTACTTCTGGTATTAGATGAAGAGCCGATAGAGGGAGGTCAGTTAATTCAAATAGGGTATCTTATCTTTGCGGTTCACCTATTGTGGATACACCTTTGGTGCAAACCAAGACTAATACTGAAGAATCCAGGCTGCCAGCTATCGCTTTTATAACTATTTCTAAGCTTAATCTCTTTTAATTTTTTGATAGAAGTCTTTGGTATTATGATCATTGTCATTGATCATTGAATTTGATGTATAAATTTCAAGGAAGTTAATACAATGATATTTTGTAATTTTCTAATAGAACTTAGAAGTTTTTGGTACTATGATCATTGAATCTTGATCATTGATGTATAAATTTAAAATTTTAAAGGAAGTTAATACAAAGATATTTTGTAATTTTCTGTGCCTGTGTAATTTTGTAAAGAGCTCAAGATCGCAGTTGCAGTTGCAGTTGCAATTTGTTTAAAATTGAATGTAATACTAATAATGTATATGTCATATTATTAATAATTATATTAATATTTTCTTTTAGGAAATTACTATTAGGAATTTAGGAATTATTAAATTAAGTAAATGAGTATGAAAAATAATAAATTTGCATGCCACGTGGAAAGTGCCGAGGAATGGACTGTGACATGTGTCAATGGTTGGATTAATACTTGTTACTTTCTTCAGGAACTTCTCAACCTACGATAGTAATGAATCAAATGATCAAGTGGTTATGGACCTTTGCGAGCATTTGTTGGCCGTTAGTATTTGCGGTTATGATGTTGCGTTGAAGTATTTGGCGGATTGGCATAACTTCAGAAAGGTTAATTAGTTACAAGATTAAATAGTTTAGAGGTTATGAAAGCCTTTGTGCTGGACTTCGTAACGTTATATGATAATTGATAAAGGAGATGTTAAGAAGACCGTCACCATAAATTTGGAAGGGTTGCAAAGGCCTCTAATTTAGATGTATTGAAGTTGAGACAGGGTTAGATGAACTGTTTGCATAACTTTGGAACCAAGCCAGCTTAAGTTGATCAGATTGAATCTAACAGTGCGTGCAAAGCCTTAAAAGAAAGTTGATCATGCTTTAAGGTTGAAGGAATTGCATGGAGTTTCCACATGTCCAGGTGGGGCCAAGCTAAATGTAACATTTAATTAAAAGGCAACATCTTAGATTAAATCCAATGGCGGGCGTAAAGCCTTAAGGATAAGATGCAAGGATAATAACCATCAAGGCAATGCAAGATAATGACACCTGGCAATAAGTGGGTTAAAGTTGAAAATTCAAGTGTTATTTAAAGCATGACATCTTGGATCTAATCTAATGGAGGGCATATTTCCTTGAACGCAAGATGAAGGGCAGTTAATCAATCAGGGAACGCAACATGCCGCTACGTGTCCCATTATGCCAGCTACAGATTGCGCTTAATCAAAAGGTGGTTAGTTAAAGACTAGGTAAGTTAAGGATGATCCAATGGTGGGTGCTTTTCCTTGAAAGAGAGTTGATTAGTTTTTAAGCTTCAAGGCATTGCACCGTGATGACACGTGTCTCTGCTAGATTTAAAGCTGTGGATTATTGAAAGAAGTAAAAGTAGAATAGATCTTGAAGATCTAACGGCTGGCGTAAAGCCTCAAAGAAAAGTTTCCCAATGGTTAATCTTCAAGGCATTGCATTGTGGTGATGCGTTTCCTAGATGCTGGGGCCCATCTCCAGCATAAAGAAAGATATCCTGCAGGTAAGTTAAGGAAGATCAAACAGTGGGCACAAAGCCTTAAGATGAAACTACTCTCTAGTTATCCTTTGAGGGAACATGACAGGGTGCCACATGTCATGGTAGATGAACATTATGAAATACTTGCTCAGAACCGTTGGATGAGAAAGAAAGGTACTAAGATCAACGACTATGTTTTAAAATGGCAAAATCTAATAGCAAGTTTGAACTCAACAGAAGTAATGGAAAACGTGTGTTGCCTGGAAAGTCTACAACGAATTGAATGCATTAAATGTTGGGTTTTAATTCATCATTCAAAATTATTGCACATCATTAGCGAGTTCTGAAGTGGAGCATTTTCAAAGTGAAGTGTTGTCAAAGCTATCAGATTATCTGTTGAATGGGTATTCTTCTATTTCTGTGATTAAATTTCTTAAAAACTTTTCAAACATATTAGGGCTTATTGTAGTAAATACAGATAGGTATTAGAGATATAATCTATGGTAAAATTTCAAACCCTACATCACATAATTCTTCCCAGGAGAGAATTCAAGGGAAGGGTGGATTATCAGGAGAGAAATGTATCTGACGATTTACTCCAACAGTTGACTAGATCAACTAGTGATTACACTAAATTGAAGGAAGAAATCCCTAAAGACCCACAGGTCAGAATTGCAGAGGGATTGTATGATTATGGGAGATGGTTGTGGGATACCAATATGGGCATAAACGGATTGGCCCTTTTCAGAATTGTTTTTGGCAAGAGGAACTCTTTTGCTCCAAACAGTAATGTCTAGCAGTTTTATGTGGGTAAATTGGTAGTACCCAGGGTGTTAATGGATGTGGATTTACTCATGCAAATAGCGGAGAACTATGATGAAATAGATAGGGTAGTGCCGGACAGTAAAGGGCAAGTCATGATTAGAATAACTACTGAAGAGATAAGAGAAGTGTTCATTTTAAATGAACCAGACACCCCTATGGATAAAATTGATTTTAATGAATTTAGGGAAATATACCAAGCTCAGAGGAGCTATCTCAGGGGACTGGGAGGCCCACTACAAGAGTTTTTTGCAAAAGTGGAAGACCTAGTGTTAGTAGGTCCTAACACAAAAGAACCTTTTAAGGTTGATTTGTTCACTCCCAAGGCCAGAGGAGTTTACAGGGATTTGTGCCAGATCTTTGGGGAAGATGAGGGGAATGAGATGCCAATCCATCTCATGGTTATGATGGTCCAAATTCTGCATCATCACCTTGCCATTATTTTTTATTTTGCCCCATATTTGGCCGATTTGACTCATGAAGGTTTGAAATGTATTCAAAAGTCACAGCTCACCAAGCCTTTCACTTGGTATTCTTTCTCATGCACATGTTCCTATTTAAAGGGGCAGATTATTTTGAAGAAGAGATGAGCCCGCAGAGAATCAGAGATGATGAGGATATACCAGTATAGTTATGTAATGCTGATATGTCATGGGACAACAAGGAGACTAGCTTCATCACATTTGATAGGTGTTTCGCAGCTAGGCTCATAAGGTTACTTCTTGGAGATGAGCCTAGAATCCCTGTATCATTAATAAAGTTTTTGAGACCCATGGAGCACAATCAGGAGCTCAAAATGGTGCATAACTGAGGGGGTGTTATTCTATACCCAGTTTCTAATGTGTTTAGGGTAAAAGCACAATAATCTGTCACCTTTTAGGACAACTTATTAGCACAACTAAATTTTAGTATTTCTAACTAAAAATTAATTTTGGCCAAACATATGGTCTAGCTAGATTCATTATAGTTAAGTTAGATAAGGTTTTTAACTTTTCCAATTGGAATTGTCTATTAAATGCATGTTTTATACCACTTTGAGGCCAATTACCGTAGAATAAAATTATTTCAGAAAAGTGACGTTTCAATAACTCTAAGACTTTTTAATGATATATTTTTTAAAATACAAAAATACACTTTTGTAGAGATCAGATTCAAGAATATCTCTTATAGATTTTATAGTGTTTTAATTATACAGTCTATTATAATTAAAAAATATTGCAAGTAGGTATTTTAATAGTCAAGGAGATGTTGATTCGGAGAAAGAAAAAAAATAGTAAAACATATTAAATAAATTTGAAAAACATATCGTGCACTAGAAGAGAGATTCCTCTTCAAGAATATATATTTCTTTTTTTGATTGGGATATATTTGTTATGAAAAATATGGCGGGAGATGAAAACTGTTGATTTTAGGTGAGTTGGAATTTGAATTGTTATAAAAGAGAAAATATAGGTCACAAACCAATTTTTTTTTCTTCATGCACTAGCTATATATTTCATCTATAACATATTTTGAAATTAGGGGAAAAAATGTTTATTTACATATAATGTTTTGGCAGGATTTAGACCCCTAATTTTCAGCATGTTTCTGCAACTGAAAAATCATCTTTAAACATTAAAAAAAATATCAAAACTTATTCAAAAAAATTATTAAAAATATTAATCATAAACTTCATCCATTTTAAAACATTTTATTAGTTTACATCATCTTCAAATTCCAAACATAAATGTCACTTTTATACTATTGAAGCTAAACAACTTTTATTTTGTCGTCCTTTTCCTTTGTAAAAGGGTGACAGATTATTGTTCTTTTACCCTTTAGCGTGTATGGTTTCAGAGGAGTACCCCACATCCTACCATATAGGTTCCCTTTGAAATTAGGATTTGCAAAAATAATTAGGCAAATTGGTGGTCTATAGGAGGAAGCACTTACAGGGAGAGAAAAAGGGACAATTTTCCCTACTATCACCAATGCCCACCAATTCATCATCACAAAGGAAGGGTGGAGGATCTTGCAGAATTCCTTTGAGCCTTATTACTTAACTATTGCCATGGAAAGATGTGCTGATCTTGAAGTCTTCATAAAGGATATGTTCAGGAAGAAGACTAGATGCTTGGTGTTGGACCACCAATTTAACTTCCCAAAGGATATCATCAGGAATGCGTTTGACATGATTGAGCAAGGAATAAAGAAAGAGAAATGGTTGGATTACAAGAAAATCTTGGACTTTGTGCATCATTTTGATGAACTATATATTCCCCCTGAGGGAATTTCAGCCATGGGCTGAGAAAATTGATTCATTAAAGACAATGTTTGAATAAATTATGCAAGCAATGAATCATAAAAGAGAACAAATATTGCAGAAAGAGCCAGAAAGGGTTAAAGCAGTATTGAGTAGGATCATTCCTACTATAGGGGTGCCTCCTGGTAAATATGTTGTATATCAAAGGAAAGGATATAGTGTAGTGATACCCAAAGTAGAAAAGACTACTGATCCTAAGGGTAAGAGGCCACTGGAGGCCAGCTCTAGCACATTGCCAAGCCCCAAGAGGCAAAGGGTAGGAAAAGAAGCCCAACAAGAATCAAATGTATATTCTCCATCCCAATCTCCCCTGCATATAGATGATCAAGGTGTTGCCAAGAAGCTACTACAGATGGGGAATGCTAGTCAGATTTTTGTCACCTCTGAAGAATTACAAGAAGGCACACCAGCAACTCCTAAAGTTAGTGAGTTGGACCTTACAGTGGCAGAATATGCTGGAAAGGAATTGGAGTCACTTACACAGCAAGCCAGTGACAAGTTTTTGTCTGATGAGAATTTTTTTAAGTCCAGTGCCTTTTTACAATTCTTATGGAGAATTCATAAAAATGAATTCAATGAAAAAAGTCAGACGAAGCAGGAAGAACACACTGCCAAGGATAAGGAGGAGCTTGAAACTGAAATCAAGCAAGAAATGATGGCCAAGTTTTCCAAAATAACTCCAGATGAGGGGTGGGAACTAGTGAAGAAGGAGGGTGTATTAATACTTCCTGAATGGGACATTGCTAATGCAATTATCTTTGATCTAATTAGAAAAGAAACCACTACAGTTCATGAAATAGAAGCACAAGCTCAGCAAGCTTCAAAAGAAATAAAATTTAGTGAAGACCATGCTACACTAGTAATGTGGCATATTAAGAAGAGAAGCAATAAGGCAACTGATAAAGAAAACCAAGCTGAGCATTCAGGAAATCTGTCAGTTAAGAGAGTTGTTGATACAGGGGCTGTGAAAGCAGCAAACATCACTCTAGAATCGGCAAAAATTGGGGTGAAAGTAGCCCACAATTTGGAGGATGAAAATAAAACCCTAGAGGAAAGATTTAGCACAGTTTTGAAGGGGTACAATGAACAGAAATTGTCAAATTTGGAGAAGGAAAAAAGCATAGCCCAGCTAAGGGGTCAATTGTTAGTCTAGGATTCACCCCAAAGAATGATAGCAGTAGAGGCATATCAACCCTCTTCCTCTAGCCCAACAATAGAGTTTACTCCTTCTCCCTCTCCTTCAAGCTTCAACTCAGAAGTTGAATTGCAATATGAAAAGAATAAACTAATAGCAGAAAGGACAAGCTTAGAGAAGGCCAGAAAAAGATGGGATGAAGAAAGCACCAAGTTTAGAGAGGGACAAAATTTTGTAAAACAGTTATATGAGGATAAGTTATGGACCACTATCATGTCCTTTGTTGATAGATTAGATATGACAACTATTTATTCTTAGGGCGAGAATTTAAGAGGTATAAAAAATTCTTATGATAAAGATCAGGTCCATGTGGATGCCCTCATGAAATAATGGGAGGATAGAAAGGGCAAGTTGAAGTCATTTCGTGATGAGTAGAAAAGGAATGATGGTGTGGAACTAGATATTGTCATAACCTCTACCTATAAATTCTTGAAATATTTAATTAATCTAGACATTGAGAGGAGTGTAATAATTAGGAAGGCACAAGCCCTAAGAAAAGAATACTCTCATTTATGATTTGAAATATTCCCAGCCATATTTAAAAAGAATGGCCATTTGAAGAGAGAGCTAGTATGGAGGGAAGAATTTGGTGATGAGATAGCTATCAGGATAAACAACATAGTAAATATGGATAGTACAGTAGTATTTGTAGAAACAATTGACACTACTCAAGATGCTAGAGTATTCTTCAATTTTTGGAGGGAAGAAATTGAGCGAACAAAGAGAAATTGGGAGAGGATAAATGGTAACATAAAGGAGATCCTCAATTTTGCATGGCCCACTGATGAGGTGTTTACTTCAAGGAAAGATAGGTTTGCAGCAGGTGCCCCAGAGGAAAAGAATGAAGAGAGTTAACTGATCGGTGGTTTTCCATTTTTGAGTGACAACAACAATTTTATATGGCGGCTTCTTAACAGCAACAAAGAAATTAAAGAGGCTAGGCAGTCAGAAGACAAATAATTCCAAAAAATCTTGTAACAAAGTGGTTATCACTTCTACTGATTTTTGTCTTTTGTATGAGTCATGTATTTTGTCCTCACTCCAATTGATCTGAAGCTTGTTGCAATCCTACTCTATAAGAGGATTACCAAGATCATTGGAAAGGGCTGGAAAATTTTGTATTGTAAGCTTATTAAGGAGACATTGTACTAGTTAAGTGTGATAAATAGAAATAGAGTTGAAAGATCTCTTGCAAATTATTGAAGAGGTTATTTCTAAATACATTTTGTATGTTGGATGTGATTTTCTATACTTAATACAAAGATCCTGGTTCCAATCTCTCATGTGTCATCTCATCTTGTGACTTATGAGTTTTCTAATTCATTACCATAGAATTTATCTGTGTATGTGTATTTTTTTAGAGTTTTGATCAAGGATCAATCATCAGATTAAATGATTCTCTAATTAATGCATATATTCATATTGGTATGAAGTAAGACCTAAAGTGTAGAAACATTATCAGAGTGTTTGTCAGTTGGTCCTTTTCTTGATTTGAAGTAATATTTGGAGTTGGATACTTCCTAAAATTGGGTAGAAGAAGAATAGGTTGCTATCTTATTGTCACAGCATAAAAAAACAACCAACACATTATACATTACAAAAATCATGAATTCAAATTACAAGAATATAAATTGAAATTACAAAAATCACGAACAATACTTATTAGTAATTACTTGTAATATGAGTCAATTTTAAATTGTCAATATTCAAGTCAACAAGTATAGTAATAACTAAAAGGAAATAAGTATACAGTGTATAAATATCTATTAAGTATTGACCAAAATTTGAATGCTAATTCTAATTTCTAAATCACTTCACTCACTGAGTGAGTAGTCTACAACTTCTATATCCCACATGGAATCCAGCTCCTAAAATTGACTAGTAGCAAGAGCTACTTCTTCATTCTGAGTTGGGTATTCAAAATCAAAAAATTCTTCATCTTCTTTCTGAGTCTAGGACCAAGATCCATCGTTTGTCTCAGAACTAGTAGTAGCACCAGTACCACCAGGTTTTGAAGTGTTCAAAAGCCCTCATCTTTCACGCATGGAATTCCAAATTGCCAATGGCCTATCATAAGGAAAGTCTCTAACATTGTATTGTGTTACAAACAACCTCAAGCAAGTTTCCAAATTTCTGTCTTGTTTGTTTCTGATCTTTGATTTCAAAAACCCCAATGCACTGAAAACTCTTTCATCTTCCACCGACCCCAATATCATCAAGTTTGAAATAAATCAGCAAGTTTGAAATATTCTGATATTGAATCGCAATACTTCACTCTGTTCTATCCTTTTCCAAAGCCTGGTTATTGCACCAGGTTCAAATGGATTCTCCAAGTTTTTAATCTCCAATTTCATACATGATACAAATTGTCTACATTGTTTTTTAAGATTAGCTGAATCTAAAATTCCTTCAATTGGTTTTCCATTGCAATTTGCATGTTTTGAAAACTCTCTGATCAATCCATCAATGTTTTTATGAAAGATTTGTGCATCATCCTGTTTATCTCCGAAGTTTTTCCAAAATTGAGGAAACACACAACCCATGGCTTCAAGAATTTCTTCTTGAGGGAATCTTTCATGAATCTCACTTGAAAGTTGGTAGGAAATTGACTTCAAATTATCACTAACAGATTTAACAATCCTATCAAAATCAGCCCTTTTAACTGGAAGTAGTCTGGCTCCCTTGCCTGTCTTAGATTGGTGCTTTGGTGCATGAATCAAATCTGTAATTTCCTGCCACCTAAAAAAATTTGGGCTTTTAATTGTTGTCATATCTGAGTACAGACAATCTACGGCAATGCATGTCATTTTACGTAAACTACTATACTCATGGATATACATAGTTTTGTCTTGGGCTTTCTTAAGAAGTTTGTTCATTAAATCCAACATGGGGAGAAGACTGGCTAAAGTTAACAGAATCCCTATATCACTTAACTTATCTAACAAATTAGGAGCTTTGTCTACTGCAAGGCATTGCTCATATATTAGTCCGATCAAGGATTGATATTCTATTATAACTCTTTCTACTGGTCCATACAAAGAGATTCATCTAGTCTCAACATCCTTGAGAAGCTTGTTTCCTAGTGTTACTGCCTCTGAAAAAATATTAAATTCTGAAAAAGATTTTGGACTTCTGCAGAAGTAAGAGTGTAGCTCACGAACTAGATCTTCAACTTTTGACACTGTAGGAAAATCGCTTACAATTTTATATGCTAAATTTATTCGATGGGCCATGCAATGTATGCCAAGCATGTAAGGTGCAATACTAGTTTGTAATCTTGCACAAAGACCATTCCTTTGGCCTTGCATTACTATAGCTCCATCAGCTCCAACACACACTAGCTTCTTGCCAATTGTCAAATCATCCATACCAGCAACTTCATTCAAAGCATTCTTCACTTCAAAATATAAGTTTTATGCTGTTGAATTGCCCCTCATTTTACAAACACACAGTAGATGAGCTTGGTGGACATGTTCTTTTACTATATACACATGCATACAGACCCAAGTAGTGTTATCTACTGTAGTGAATTCATCTATGGATAATGAAATGAATCTGGACTGTTTTACTTTCTCCTATAAATTTTGCTTTTCCACCTCAAAAAGATATTTTTCCATTTCCCATCCAACGTTTGTTGACCAATGTGACATAGGATAGTGAGGAAATCTCAAAAAGGATAATAAATTACCATATTCTGAGAAGTCTCTCATAGGATGCCCTCCGGACATAATATGAAAAACAACACTCATCTGAACAGTCTTTGACAGGTTTTCTTCATTGGCTACATGTTTAAACCCAACCTTGATTGGATTTTCACTACTAGCAATTGCTACCATTCTCTTGTTATGCTCTTCATATTCTATGGCATACTTAACATGAAGACATTCTTCCTTTGATTTCCATCTCACTACTGATATTTCTTGTCCATCTCTGATTTGTTTTTCATAAACCTTACCAATATGCTTTTCTATACTGTCAAGCTTTAGCTGCAACTTCTGCATTCTATTGGTTGTTCATCATTGTTTAGGACTGGTTCAATGAACCTGTACTTTTCTACCCAATCAACCTTAAAATTTCTTGTCATTTCCCATTCCTACCCCATTTTTACTACCCTTTATCTTTTCTTCCTACCAACATCATTATTATCTTCATTGCTAGCATTTTCATCCAACTGGTTCGGCGTATCCCTTATAACATCTTCTGTCATGCCACCATTGTTATCCTCATTTGATGCATTTTGATTTTCATTTAACTCAATGAAAAACCCAACTTGTGGTAATGGTACTAGTGAGCTACTGTGAATGGCTTTTGCACTTGCAATTGCAGAAGTTGATGGAGCTGAAACATTGCAAACTCTAAAGAAATCCTTTATGGTAGTATCTTTAAGTTTTGGGCACTTTGATGGCCTTCCAGACCCTTCACTTCCCTAAGGATTCTTACCTTTCCCTTCACTGCCCTGACGATCAAGAGTCTTACCCTTGTCTAGCTTTCCAATCCCTTCATTGCCGTGAGCACATTGAGAAGTCTGAGTCTCAAATTCAACCTCCCCTGACATCTCAATCCCTTTAGTAGTCTGATGATACTCATGATAGTCACCCTTATTTGACATCTTGACCTCTCACTAGTCACTAGGAAATTAATAGAAATACTATGAAATGTGAACAAATAATTGCTTACCTTGTGGCTTGGTCCAGCTTCCTCTAAATTCTAATTCTCTGAAATGTTGAAAGTGAATCCTCTGTTTACTATTGCAAGATTGGTATTTTGTAAGGCGACATGAAAACTATAAGACTAAAAAAATTCATATTAACTTTCGTCAATCCATGATTCAAATTTCCATTTTTTTGATTCCCGGGCTTTTGGCAAAAATTGGCTAACCTAAATGTAGGAATTAACAAACAATTGGAAAAATATGGTCATGGTTAATATAACAATCAATTAACGGTTGGCGAAATAGGTCATAGTAAATATAACAAATAATTAATGATTGGTGAAATAGCCCGTGGTCAATATAACATTTAATTAACCGGGTTGGCGAAATAGTTCGTGGTCAATATAACAAATAATTAACGGTTGGTGAAATAGATCGTGATCTATAAAACAATTAATTAACGGGTTGGCTATTTTAGATTTTATATGTAATTCATAATTAATACCCTTGGCGAATAAGAGATCATTAAAATAACCATGTCACATTGGTTAAAGGCAAAAATATTGGTCAACCTCATCAAACGGAAAATCTTATTGGCTATTCCAATGAATATTTAATCGGTACCATGTCAAGATTGGGCGATTTGGGCCAACATATAATGTGCACGATTCACCAATTCTGCAAAAGATATTGCCCAAAATTCTCCAAAAGGCAAATATTTGCCACTAAAAATTACGTTGGCCATTGCCTTGTTGGTCATTTTTGAGAAATATTGTAGAGACTCTTTGTCACAATGTTTGCATGGAGCTTGAATGTTTTTACCATGCTCACCCCAAGAAAAAGAGTCTGCGTCAAAATTGACCTCACCTACAAACTTAGGGATAATATTGACATTCAGATTGGTGGGCATTATTTTTTTCAACGTGTCATGTATTTGAGTTTTCTAAATACATGCTTCTATTGCATTCTACTGATCACAAGATTAAGGACATCCCTCTAGAGAAAAATAAACTTAAGCCTCCTCCTAAGGAGCCAATTATTTATTGAGATAATGAGTTGTCTAAGGATGACGTCACTTGGAATACAATGATCCATAAGGGCAAGAAAAAATTAGTTTCTCTACCAAAACAATCGTCTTCCGCTCCAGTTGTCCCACCCCCAGCTTTTACAACTGCCTAAACTCCTATTGTTTCTTAGAAACCTGCTTCGCAGGGGAAAGTTTCTTCTTCCACTGAGGTTTCCACCCTTCCTAAGGGTGGCTCCGTGAATTCCAAGGACTCTCCATCAGCTTCACTGGATAATGGTGGTGTTTTGTGTTGTTTCTCTCACAGTCGACCAAACTGTGATGAGGTAGATGACACGACGTCATAAAAATGCCAAACTTTCCCTAGAGATTTATACCTAGTCTTTCATTCTAGTTCAGAGTTGTTGCACAATTGCTTCTCCTCTCTTGCAGGTGAGGATACTAGGAAGTATGGTTTCTAATGAATTTTCTCTCTTGGAATGTAAGAGGTCTTACTTCCCTCTCCAGAAAATATTCAGTGCAGGACTTTAGATAGAAATTTTTCTCATACAGATGTTCTTTATCTTCAGGAAATAAAGATAGCTAGGTTTTTTCTTGCAACAGTCTGCCATATTATTTGGCAACACAGTTTGGTCTTTTCATCCTCCCATGATGTTGGTAGAGGAGGGGTGGTTACCTTGTTCGCCCCATAGCGGAAGAGTGAAATTATTGATCATGGAGAGGACCCCATGCATAGATTAATTTGGGTTTTAATGAATGTGAACAATCACCATTTTGGTTTTATAAATATTTATGCTCCCAATGATGCGGTGGAAAGAGCTTACTTGTAGTGGTGGATTGTTGATTCATTTTTCATAGCCACTTGGATTTGGTATTGGGATTTTAGTATGGTAGAGGTGGCTTCTGATAAGGATAGCATTTTACCATTCCAGTGAATAGTCGGCGATCGTGAAGCTTGGTTATACATGATTAATAAATTGGGGCTTTATGATCTCAATCTCAATCACCGCCTCCCACATGCAGTTTGGCACACATGGAGTACTTTTAGAGATGGCTCTGGAAAAAATTTCAAAAGCCTTGATCGACCCATGATTTCCTCTCAACCATTTTTTCCTTTTGGAAAGAGCAGTCGCTGCTAGTTTTACCTTTATCTCATGTCACTTTGTCAGACCACTTTCCCATTTAAATTTCTATAGAATGGTGTGCTCCTTTTCCAAATGCACATCAGTCTTAATTTATGTTTAACATATCATTCCTCAAGAACTCACCTACCTTGGGGCCCACATTAGAAATGTCTAGAATTTATAGTCTAGGACCACTACATCTTCCGGTTGGATTTTGTGGTAGAATGATGTCATTATTCACACTACCAAGTTTCTCCTCTTTAATGGAAAGTAGATGGTGCATTCCATCGTCAGTATTATGCTCGTACCACCAAGGATTTGCATGTTGTTGTCCATAGTTTGGAAGATCATCCTTTCTCAACAGACTTTAAGTTTTAGCTGGAAACTCTTCACCATCATAAACATATAGTTGACAATTATGTAGCCAGAGGAGCTCAACTTAAGGCCTGTTTGCATTGGTTAAAAGTGGGAGACTATGCTAAAAAAAATTTTTTCTATCATTTATGCCCCATACATTCCAATTTAAGTATAAAAAGTATCGGGGAGGGTTCTTCAGCTCTTAGTGAGCTTCCATATATTTTGCAAGCATTTGTTACTCACTATTAGAAATTTTTCACAACTCAACGTCCCTCTCCTTCCAGTCAACAAGCCTTATAATATTGCCTTGCTACTATCCCTCCTTGTCCATCACCTTCGCAATAGGTTTCCTATAATAAAACTTTGTCTATCCAGGACCTTAGGGAGGAATTCTTTTCCATGGCAGATGAAAAATCCCCACATTATGATGGTTTCCCATGTCAATTTTACAAAGTCCTCTAGGATTGTTTAAGTTCAAATCTACATCATGTTTATTTATAAGCTTTACAAATAGGTACTCTAGGGTCAGAAATAAATAAAGGTTACATAAAATTCATACCTAAATATGGCGATCTTGAGGATATCTATAATTGTCACCCCATCACCCTCCTCAATGTTTCCTATAAAATTATTGCCAAGGCTCTAGCTTTGAAAAATTTCCATCTTCTACCTAGATTATCTTCCCTGAGAAGAGTGATCTTTACTTAGTCAAGATACATTATTGATAGTATAATAGAAGTTTTGGAAGGTATAGAATGGGCTCGCCATTTTGGTCAAAACACAATTTTCCTCTAATTCAAATTTTCCAAGGCATATGATCGTATTTAATGGCCTTTCATTTTAGCCATGCTTTCAACCCTTGGCTTTGGTCCTCACTTTCTATCTTCTTTCCAAATGTTTTTTTTTTGTAGATACTAATGCCTATATATACATCAATGGTTGTAGCTCAATAAATTTTATCCTTCACCAATCAATTCGGCAAGGGTGCACCCTTTGCTTCCTTCCTTGTATGTCCTAGCTGCTGAAGGCTTTAGTTATTTGTTGGCCTCTACCATTTCTGCTTGCCATGTTCATGGTATTTCACTTCCTGATTCTTTTGGCCAACTTGTAAATAATCATTTTTGCTGATGATTCTTTTCTTACCTTGATTGAAGATGAAGACAATGTTTGGCATGCTTTACAATGCCTCCAGACTTAATGCTTGGCTTCTGGTTCCATATAAAAATGGGAAAAGACTCTTCTACAAACATTTTTTCTACCACCTCCACAATAGCTTCTACAATATGATTGGAAATGGATCGAACATGGTCAGGTCTTTCATTTTTTGGGTATGCCTTTTTCTTTTCATGGTTCAACCTCATAACTTTGGGATGTGGTGCTATCTAAAATTGAATCTGAGCTTGCCTATTGGTTGACGAAGCCACTTTCTTTGGCTAGCAAGTTTCAGATTTGCTCTAAAATTCTTGTAGTGACACATGTTTATTACTCCTCTTCCTGGTCTCCCTCAAAAGAAGCCTATGCCAAACATAGACGACTTGTGTGAAATTTTTTATGGGCCTCTGATACTCATGAGCATGGCTTCCATCGAGTCGCTTGGGAGTATTGTTGTTTACCTCAGCATTTTGGTGGCCTTGGTTTAATTTGTCCACACAAGAAAGGCAAGGAACTACATTTTAAATGAATGGTATCAATTTTTTCCTACATATGGTATCCATTTTGATTTTGGGCTCTACCCACGTGACTTGCGGGGAGATGTATATTCCTCCCATTACTTTAATATTTTTATGATTTTATAAGTTAATATAAATTGATAAAGACTTACATTCAAAATAATAATAATAATAATAATAATAATAATAATAATATAAACAATTTTAAATATATCTAGCACCAAAAACAAGATACGATACTTGTGCATGAAATTTCATTCACCAAAATTGTATGTTTTCTCAAGAGAGCAGAAGCCCCATAAACCACAAATGAAATGCTATTCTACCACAATACCCAAAAGCCATATCTCTTGAAATCCCTTCTGCAACTCTACTGGATATCAGTAGAACTCATTGCTTCACAATGTGGAATCGATGCTTTTATAGACAACTATCTGCAAACCCTATAAGTTTTGGCTGCAAGCATTTGGCCTCATATGAACAATGGATTCCTCAGAATATAATTGAGGGTAGTAGTCATTTAAAATGTGATCGATAACCCGCAGGGAAAACCTGCTTTAAAACATGGTAGAAATGGTAGTGCATACATGTGATATTCAGATTTATGTCGGAGAATAAAATAAATAATTTTTATCATTAATATAATGAAATATTTTATATTTGTTATATTTTATATATGAAGAAATATTGTGTGCATGTGCATATTGAGTAATGGTATGATGTTTGTATAAATTGAGTTTATTCTACTTAGAAACACACACTCTCTCTCTATATAGTTTGTACATAATTCTAGTATGTGCTCATATTTTCATACATTCATTTAATCTTTATATCTATTGTTGGGCCAACCAAATTTTAACAAAGATGTTTAGAGTGCAGTATGATGCATGTAGAAATGTAATCTAGGTAGTGTTAAACCATGAAAGGAGAATAATAGTATACTTTAGTAAGAAATTGAATGATGCCAACAAAAGGTATTCAATATATTACTCAGAATTTTACGCCATAATACATCAACTAAAGGCACGTTTACATTGGCTAAAAGTGGGAGACAGTGTTAGCGAAGAATTTTTCTATATTTTATGCCCCATACATTTCACTTCAAGTATAAAAAGGATCAGGGAGGGTGCTTGAGTTCTTATTGAGCTTCCAGATATTTTGCAAGAATTTGTTACTCGCTATGAGAAATTTTTCACAACTCAACGTCCCTCTCCTTTCAGTCAACAAGCCTTATAAGATTTCCTTGCTACTATCCCTCCTCGTCTGTCACCTTCCCAACAAGTTTTCTATGATCAGACTTTGTCTATCCAAGAACTTAGGGAGGAATTTTTTCCATGGCAGATGAAAAGTCCCCAGGGTATGATGGTTTCCCCTATGAATTTTATAAAGCCCTCTGGGATTGTTTAGGTTCAGATCTAAATCAGTTTATTTAGAAGTTGTACAAATAGGTACTTTAGGGTCAAAAATAAATAAAGGCAACATAAAATTCATACCTAAATCTGGCGATCTTGAGGATATCTATAATTTTCACCCTGTCACCCTCCTCAATGTTTCCTATAAAATTATTGCCAAGGCTCTAGCTTTGAAAATTTTCTATCCTCTGCCCCAGATTATCTGCCCTAAGAAGAGTGATCTTTATTCAGTCCAGATACATTCTTGATAGTATAATAGCAGTTTGGGAAGGTATAGATTGGGCTCGCCATTTTGGTCAAAATAAAATGTTTCTCAAAATAATTTTTTCCAAGGCATATGATCATATTCAATGGCCTTTCATTTTAGCCATGCTTTCAGCCCTTGGCTTTGGTCCTCGATTTCTATCTTATGTTCAAATGTTTTTCATAAATTCTAATGCCTGTATAACCATCAATGGTTGTAGGTCAATCAATTTGACAGAGGTGCCCTTTGCTTCCTTCCTTGTATGTCCTAGCTACTGAAGGATTTATCTATTTTTTGGCCTCTGCCATTTCTTCTTGCCATGTTTGCGGTTTTTCCCTTCCTGATTTTTTTGGCCTACCTGTTAATGGTCATTTTTCTGATGACTCTTTTCTTACCTTGATTGAAGATGAAGATATTGTTTGGCATGCTTTACAATTCCTCCATACTTATCGCTTGGCTTCTGATTCCATATATAAATGGGAAAGGAATCCGCTATAGACATTCTTTTCTACCACCTCCACAGTGAATTCTACAATATGATTGGAAATGGATTGAACATGGTCAAGTCTTTCATTTTTTGGGTATACCTTTTTCTTTTCATGGTTCAACCTCAAAACTTTGGGATGTGGTGTTATCTAAAATTGAATCCAAGCTTTCCTATTGGTTGACTAAGCCACTTTCTTTGGCTGGAAAGTTTTAGGTTTGCTCCCAAATTCTTGCAATCACACATGTTTATTACTACTCTTGTTGGTCTCCCTCAAAAGTTGCCTATGCCAAACTTGAGTGAATTGTGCGAATTTTTTTATGGGCCTCTGATACCCATGATCATGGCTTCCATTGAGTCGCTTGGGAATTTTATTGTTTACCTCAGCATTCTGGTGGCCTTGGTTTTATTTCTCCACACAGGCAAGGCCAAAAACTATGTGTTAAAGGGGTGGTTCAATGTGACTTTGGAGATGAGGCTTGAAAGGTTCTACTTAGGCATTGTATCTCTTTTGGTTTTCCTATGCATCGTCTGTCCTTGAGAGACATTGGGTTGCAAACCCTTCTGTTTATGAGGGAACCAATTCAAATCCAGGGTTCCTTTATGGCTAAAAGTACCTGGTGTGATTGGGAGGTAGTAAAACCTTGTGTTTGGTGGCATGGGTCTAGATTTCAAGATGGATTGTCCTTCAACCACCATAATCTTTTGTGAACTCCATTCAATCAAATGCAAGGGCTTTGACTTGCAATGATCCTGGGTGTTCAAGATCTGCACTTTCATAGGCATGACATTTGAACCCCAAGGGACCTCTTATGCAGATCTACCATGTCCCTTCGCACTTGGGAGGATGTACGAGTGCAGTTTCATTTGACCCGAAAAGATAGAAATACTTTTGAGTTTCTTTTGTCCCTTTTACCTAGAGATCTTTCACATAAGATTGGGATAACAAGTCTTACACCATGGTGGAAAGATTGGAGATGGTATCCAGAGACAACCTTTCAGTGATATAGACCATGTCAAGGTTATCAGTGGCTCTCTCATCACCTTATGATGGTGGATGTTTTGAATCAACATTGGCATTTGCAGTCTTCTCATTCAATTTAGAGATTGTGGTTTATTACCATTTGGTTTAGTATTAAACAACGTAAAATTTCTCATTTTTCTTGGTGTGTTTGGTTTTAGGGCTTGCCTTTGGGTTCTTTCCTATACCATTTTCGTATTGTTGATCCCCGGTGTCCCTTTTGTTGCCAGGTAGATTAATTTCTCCATCTATTTTGGTTCTCCCAAAGAGCTTAATCTCAATCCATGATTTTTTCTCCCCTTTGTGTCCCATCATGTTTACTTGACAAATGGTTTTGTTGGGAAATAATCCACTCCTACCATTTCCTTTCTTTCTTCTTTGGCACACTTTTAGAATGGAGATTCTCTTTACAATTTGGAAAGATATAGAAATGTAGTGATGTTTTCTAATACCCTTATTGATGCTAATGTTTGAACCATTTTTCCAAAAGCTTGTATTTTTAATAATGTTATGCTCTCGATACAAGTTCAAGTAGAAAAATTTTCCCTTGAGGTGGCACATTTGCAGGAGCTTCTCCAACATTCGAACAATGACTCTTGCACTATTGCTAGAGTTCCTTTGAAGGATTCCACTTCCGTTGGCCATTCCACTCAACGTGGGAGGTAGCACAGGTGGAGTTCTTCTAGCAAATGGGCTAAATCTCATTCTCAGTTATGTTGTCATCATTCACCTCGATGATATTTCTCACCGAGAGATTCTACAAGGCCACCCCGCCATCGAGGCTATTCCTCCACATGGGATCTTGCTTCTATTTCTCCTTGAGCTCCCCAAACAAATGATTGTTGGCCTTCTTGGGATCCTCCTCTGGGTTGGCCTTCTTTAGATAATGGTTTCCCAGATTGGCATTAGCCATTTCTCCTCATCGTGAAGACAAATAATATGAAACTGTAGATGGTTGGACTCTCCCAGACCCTGAACCAACCCGAGAATTGGGATGGGGGAAGAAGGACAAATCATATCAATCACCTCCTTCAGCTACAATATTGGTTTATTAATTATATTTATATCTAGGGCTAGGCCAAAAGATCCATTACCATTTATTGTAAAATGGAGTTGAAATTATGCAGCACACTTTATTGAATTTTAGTAGTAGAAACTCGTATGTGGGTGTATTTTGTTTGTTTAATATCATATATCTAGGTAATTTGAATAATGATGTCAAAAGATATTTGGTGTAAGCATCTAAATGGTAAATGGTAAGTGTAAATGGTAGGTGTAAGCATCTAAATGATACTAAGTTCAAGTATTCTGAAAAAACTTAAATAATGACCATACTAAGGGTACATCATATTGAGTTTAGTTATATTGAGTTTAGTTGAAGACTTGCCTTATAGAAGGAACATTATACATGCAAATGAAATGATGGGAGGGAGATAACAATTGTCTTATAAAAGGGATGAAATAGGCAAATGAAATGATGGGGAGGGAGATAAATTCCCTCAAGGGAGAAACCTTCAAGGTCATAATTAGCCGTAATTAGACATATAGCATGGTGTGTACTATAATAAATAGAATTTTCATAAACTTTTGAAGACTTGAAAAGGACTTAAACGATGTGTTTTTTTCCAATAGCTTTCTTCTTATTTTTTTGAAATAATATAATATTATTCAAAAATACAAATATATTTTCCTAAAGGCATTCGAAAAATTAAGATTTAGGAGAGAGAGATTGGTGAATAGTATTAGGGAGGGATTGGTATTTCAATATATTGAGTGTTAATAGTAATAATAAATTCTTAATTTTATTAGTAATGTGTTTTAATAGTTACTGAAAGTATATTTTTAATCCTTGTGCTTTTATAGAAAATCATATTAGAAAGTGAGATTATTAAATGGGAAAGTGAGACTATTACATTGGAGAGATGGAACTATCTAGAAACATAAAATTTTGTCTTGGTTTTAACACTTTATCACCGAGTAGACTGGAAGGTGGGGATTTTTATTTGACGAGATTGTTAGCTATCCATTCCCAAAATTTATAGCCTTTTACCATGGAAAAGACAGGAGGAAATGGGAGAGATCCGTCGTCTGAATGGTATTGTTCTGCAATAGGCCATGAAATCATGTATTTAATTCCAAATTCAATCGCCAATATGTCCTCGTTATTTATCTTGAATCTCTCAGACTGCTTATTGCAAGGTATGCTTGCTTCCTACATAAAGGAATGAAAAAAGATATGATACTAATATTATCTTCTTCAATTTAGGGCATGCAAAAAGTCATTACGTTCGTTGTTTGCTATCACCATTTCTGTTCGTTGTCGAATCCCGCACAATTTTTTTAAAACAGTTTAACCATGCGCCTATCATCTCCTTATGCATTAAATAGATTTTCACACATGTAGTCTTGGCTTGTACCAAAATGGAAGCTTTAGAATAGGGTATGGATGTCGATCATTACCGTTGGAAATGCTCTGGTATGCAAAAAGTGGAATCATAGAACATGCACCTGAACTATTTGACAAGATACCTCAATGAAATGTGGTCTCCTTGAATGCTACCATTGCAGGAATTAAACAAAATGGTTTTATAAAGTTTCAAACCAATGTAAATCCAAACCCTGCACTCTTTTCCAACATCCTTCGTGCCTGTGCCAAAATGGGAGCTTCGGAATGATGCGGCTTCTACAGAAACCTAACCAGCACCTCCTACTGCCATGTTGATAGCTTGAGAGAAAAATATGATACTACACCACTAAATGCTAATTACCAAGTGAACTTATGTCTTCAACTGCCTTATCAAATTATCCAGATTAGCTTTTTGTGTTTCATTTGTGTTTGTTTATGCATTTGACCAGGGTACTTACAATCCTTTCCCCTTCATTTATTCAATTGATGTAAGGTTTACTTCAATATTACCATTTTCCCAAATTAAGTTTGTTAAATTTTTTTATTACTAATTAGTCATCATTTCATATTAATTCAAAGTTTAGATGTGAATTTTAGGTTTATTGAAGTTTATTACAGATGAATCAAAGTTTATTCTATCTATTAGTACTCTATAATAATTATTAATACTCTTTTAGATATATGTAATAAATAAGTTCCCAATTAACCCGTTCACCAATTCCCTCCATAGTTGTTCACAATGGAATTCTTTTAGTCACTTTATAAATTTTTTGTGCATTTAGGAAGCTCTACGGTGTTCACTTATGACTTAACTGATTGACCTATTGCATTCGGTCTCCTTCCCAAAATATTGCCTCTCTCATATGGCTTGATCTCAACAACAATCAACTAAAGGGCATAATTCCTTCCTTGGCCAACCATAAGTCCCTTATCGTATGTGATCTCCATAATAACCATTATAATACTCTTATTATTATTATAATATTTGTAGATTTCCATTGCATATATTAGATAAACAATCTGAAGTGTATGAGAGGCGTGCAAGATGGTTAATTGGATCTCGCACTCACCATTTTCCCTTCTCGTCATTTATTTGTCCATCGTCATGGTGGCATTATTTCCTTATCTACTCATTTAGTGAAATGAATTTCCCATAAGCAAGCCCCTCATCATGGGTGAAATGTGTTTTTGATAAGTAGCCCATACCATTAATTAGTTTATATGAACTTTTGTAAAAAGAGGA
Organism: Thuja plicata; assembly: GCA_018584345.1. Classification (NCBI taxonomy): domain Eukaryota; kingdom Viridiplantae; phylum Streptophyta; class Pinopsida; order Cupressales; family Cupressaceae; genus Thuja; species Thuja plicata. Next base: position 328,996 of record MU224967.1, read on the forward strand.
AAACTGTATAGTATCGATTGCTTTTATCTAGATCTATCTCATCCTAGTGGTGATTCAAATTAAGATACCACTTCACTAACAAGATATTTTTCTACAAACAGCATAATTTTCTAAATAACCTATCAATTGACCTCATGTACTACTCAAATGTATAGACACTATCCACTCTACTTAAATACATGATTTATAAATATATTTTCTAGATTAATAAATCATTAAAAATGAGCTATCCAATATCCACCTTTAAAATAAAAAGGATGCCCACGAGTGAGAAATATGAAATAGAAAGACATTCATTCAAAGTAGATTTAATTGCCTTGAAAGGACATCTATTATTATTGTCTTACGTCAATCAAACCCAAGTTTGATGCTATGCTGATTTTTCTTTCTGAAAAAAGAGACGACAAATGGATAGACAAAGTAGGCAATGCATTGTTTGACAAATGGCATTGATGGCTGGGAAGATATCAATGAATGTCTACATAGCCTATAAACCTTGAGCTGGCTTTGGAACATCCCATCTATGTAGACATAAAGGTATAAGAAAGGGGTCACAGAGAGATGCATGGATAGAGAGAGGGAGATGTGTCTAGATGGAGTGATAATGTGTGTGTGTGTGTGTGTGTGTGTGTGTGTGTGTGTGTGTGTAGAGATAGGGTGTGTGTGTGTGAGGAGGGAGAGATAGGGA
>MU224967.1:330173-348707 GCA_018584345.1 Thuja plicata
GAGTTATAAAGATATATAGATAGTGAGATATATTGATACAAAGATAAGGAGATCTAGAGAGGATGAGAATGAGTGAAAAGCAAAGGTACAAATACTTAAATGACCTTTCCATAACTCTACGGCATTCCCATTGCACACTAAGGTGTGATTGCTAGTTATGTTTATATCTAGGACTAGGCCCTTTTATTTTATTATGCTCTAACTTTGGTCCTTGCACATGTGACTTGTTTTCTAATTTTGGGCTCTTTCCATATGACTTGCAGGGAGATGTCTTCCTCCCATTACTTTAATGTTTTTATAAATTTATAAATTAATATAAATTAATAAGAACTTACATTAAAAATATATATATATATATATATATATAAGTAATTGTATAAACAATTTTAAATATATCTAGCACCAAAAACAAGATTCAGCCTCAAAATTTCTTTCATCCACTAGGTAATGTACTCTCAACAAACAAAATAATAAAACCCAGCATTACATTAAGTGGACTGAGTGAGACAACATACGATTTCGACTCAAAGTAATCAGCCAAAACACATTATTCTCAACTTACAAGAGTATCCAATTACTTAACAATAATCAGTAACACTCGTACAGTATGATGTTAACCCTCACGGGGAAGCAAAACAGACCATTACATTCATCTAAAAGTACTGACTGAAACAACATATAACGTCGACTTCAAGTAAACAGCTCAACACATTATTCTCTAAAGAAAGACTCTCCATGTAGTCACTAATCATCAATAACACTCGTAGAGTGTGATGTTAACCCTGACTCGGAAGTAAACAACTCCCTCGATTGCATCAGTAGAAAGGGTGGCAATTCCTCTCGCCATCAAGAAATCACCCGTACCGCCAACAACGGATACATCTCTGTACTTCTCCAAAACTGGATCTGCTCCACTGAAGGTAATAGTGCCCTTATAATCTGTCGAATTCAGCACAAATGTGAACCCAAACCAAGCATTGTAAGTAGTCTTCATGTTGTACAAATAAAACCCCTGCGCTCTTCCCACAGGAGGAGAGTGCAGATTGTTGTCAAGAGTAATGGGATCGTCAAACACAACCATGTCTCCAAACCAGAAAGGATCAGCAAAAGTAGTGAGATTGCCCCACGCAGGAGCTGCAACCATCGCAGCAGTTGCATTGTGAAAGTTTTTGCCATTGTAAAGTATATCATGAAAGTACAGCACCATATTCTTACATGGCATCGGAAGTTGCCTCTTCCATGCATGCCCATCTACATTTCTGAGCATCATGGAAGATAGCAGAAGCCCCATAAAACACAAATGAAATGCTATTCTATCACTGTACCCAAAAGCCATAGCTCTTGAAATCTCTAGTACAACTATACTAGATATCAGTAGAGCTTATTGCTTCACAATGTGGAATAGATGCTTTATATAGCATCAATCATAATTGCCACTTGACCGTGGAGGTATTATTATATCTTTGCCCTCTGCTATAGGCATGTGGTTTTTAAGTAATCGATGGATGCTCAGGAAGAACATCTCTTTAAATGAAAATTATATGCAAAGCCTGCAAGACGATGGCAGTAAGTTTCGGCTTAAATTCTTTGGCTTCATATGGGCCATAGATTCCTCGATCTAAACTCATGGCTTAAACAAAGTAAGGATCGTGCTTATCCTCAAATATGGTACATAAAATGCAGAAGAAAGACTTCATTGACAGTTTTAGTAGATTCAAGGTACTATTTTATAGACAACTATCTGCAAGTCCGGCAGGATGAAGCCTGCATACCCTGTAAGTTTTGGCTACAAGCATTTGGCCTCATATGAGCAATAGATTCCCCGGAATAAAATTGAGGGTGGTAGTCATTTAAAATGTGGTAGATAACACGCAGGGAAAACCTGCTTTAAAACATGGTAGAAATGTTAAGTCTATACATGTGATACTTGATTTATGTCGGAGAATATATGTATAAATAATCATTTAATAGTTAAAAAAATGGTCTTTGTGTTATTTTATATTTGAAGAAATATTGTGTGCGTATATATATATATATATAACAGAGAGATATATAATCCTTACTTTATTTAAGTGCACATTTTTATATATTTATCTAATCTTTACATCTAATTTTGGCCCTACCCAATTTTAACAACATATTGGATGTGGAGTATGATGAATGTTGAAATGCATGAAGAATAATAGCCTTCTTTAGTGAGAAATGAATGGTTTCAAAAAGAGGTCTTCAATATATCACTAGGGATTCTACATTATAATACAAACATTTGGAAAGGGTGGATATTTTCAATTATTTTTTTTGTTGTTGTTTTTGTTTTTTTTGTTTTTTCTTCTAATTGACCAATAGGCTCTATAGTATTTGAGTAATTAATGTAGGTTGAATAAAGTGTCTACGTAGTTGACATAGTTCATGTACAACTACAATTCACAACAATTCCAATAAGGTTGTTGATCCCTCGAGTAGAGGACAAGTACTACTAATAGAAATGTAGATTTAAGTACTTGGTTTTGAGAAGCTAAGATATTTGTATCAAACTAACCATGATTTTTCCAAAAGTGTGGAAGACATGCTAGAATCTTGTAAGCATGTATATAAATAAATTGTTAGATTACATCATTCAAGATGATATTATTCAAGGAGAACTAAATTTGCTTGTACAGAAATTGTATGTAGGATAATTTGATCCACGATAAATATTTCAAAGGCCTAGTTAGAAATGTTTGGAATAGATAAGATATTTTGTCAATGAATGAAAGCTAGTTTTTAGACTCGAATACGCAACCTAATCAATGAAATTCACTAAAGGTTGTAAGCCTTGCCAAGTTGCCAAGGGACATAACTGAAATGGGTTATACAAATGCATGTTGATGTTATAGACACCATGTGAGGATATAAACATGGAAATTGTTTTAGGATTTTCTAGAATGTTGAAAGGAAATAATTCAATCATGGTGTTATTGGTAAGTCTTCCAAGATGACACACTTATTTCCATGTAAGAAGACTAACGTTTTATTTTGTTTTTCTTCTTATTTTTGGTAAGTGCTACCAAAGGGGATATATCCCTATATTAAATTATAAAACCATATTATAAAATTGGTGTTCATTATAAATTTTTGTGTATTATATAGTCTTAAGAAAAGTAATGATGTGATACACATAGTAGGGTATATTTTTATAGATGTGGAAAGATTGTTGAACACTTTAGAATGCTGAGAGTGGGCGGTGAATTAGCATATACTTAAATTCATATCTTTATTATTAACCATTCATTCATATAGCTCGTGTGCAAAATTAATCAACAAAAAAATAAAGAGAAACACACATAACACCCAAATGTACATCAAAAACCGAAGATGAGAAAATTTGTGGTCAGAATAATACTCACGATATGAAAATTTGATTACAAAAGTTATAGGTACTATGTGTATCTTAGCAAGGGGTTAAATAATTATTTGTATATTGGGAAAGCCTAATTGGCCAACCTAATAAATTATTATAATAGGGTATATATGAGAGATATTTTATTTTGAAATGAAGTGTGTGTGTGTGTGTGTGTGTGTGTGTGTGTGTGTGCACGCATGGAAAAGGAAAATTAAGAGACAGTGAAGTGTGGAAGCTACGAGCTTGATTGCCTACTGGATGTAGAGCAGAGGATGTGATTATGGTACTTCATTGGAACTGACCAAGAAAAGACATTTGCTATCAGATAGTTCACTAGACTATATATTTTCTATATACACTTGTGTTTCAGACTGTAATTCCTTGAGGGTGGCTTTAACCTTCTTTAGGGAGTGTGTATGGGCAGTGAGCCCACTATAGATCTTGACTCCTAATAGGGTTTGTCCTTTAACAAGGACTATGTACTGTAATGAATTAATAAGCTCCTAACAGGGCTAAATATTTTAACAGAGATACTATACTCTCAGTACATTATTTGTGGGTGCTAATTCCCAGCGGGGTTTTACCTTTAACAGGGTTTCCTCAACAACAAGGGATTGTGTGACTGTGTTGGCATTTATTGTGTTATCATTTGGATTAAAGTTTTGGATTATAAAGTTTAATGTTTAATAATCTGTCTCACAACTAATAATAACAATTATACCATTTTAGGTATAAATGAAACTACTCTACGTGTGAAGGATAATAACAATTAATAAAAAAGATAAGAGAACTGCATGTATAGAGGATTTTATTAAACACATGAAGAGTGAGGAAGTGAAAATAAATTTTGCAAGGATGAGTTAATAAAAATAAATAGACGTAGGAAAATCTAGGACAATATTTTTTCTAATATGAAATAAAGTGATGATATATCTTAGAAAGGAAGGTAATTTTATGGAAACATGTAACAATATAAAAATGAGAAAAATTGGTCCTATTAGAATAGTAAGGAAGTTTTACTTAGGAATTTCCCATTGGGTTATGTCTCTAGAGAACCTTGGTATATTACCTATATTCAACATCATAGGTCTATACAAGTGATATTAAACATATTTAGAGGGAATAGTCACATAAACTTGAGGGAGAAACTATGTAATGTCAAGAAAATATAATAAGATCAATAAAATATTCGATGTCCAATTTAGAAAGAGCATTTAAATTAAAGTATGTAGAGTACATCTAATGAAATAGAGATAAAAACCAAAGTAGTACCTAGGTTATATTTTCTGGGATGAGATTCACTATTTAGGACTCCCTATAGTCACTAAAAGTGAGGTGCACATTTAAATGGATGTAGTGTGTCTAATTTAGGAGTATCCTTTAAGGAAATAATGAAATCACACACCCCAAACATTTTATTGGTTAGTTTGGTTATAAATATAATGGAACAATTAATTATAGAGGATGTCACTATATTTTACCATGTTTCAAAGTTAATCCTTGTAGTTTTGGTAGAACATTTAATGCAATTATAAGTATTTTATATCCAAGTTTGAAGTTAATTGTATTCACATAGAGATTTATCTAGTTTTTTGAACCCACATGAACCTAGAAAATTGGCATAGTTTTAGAGTTACAATTGGTGTCAAAGTTTATGATAATTATGGGAGATGGATAAGGAGTAATTATATCAAAGAGAGTATATATTTGGCATCATACTAATATATTTTATATTAATTTGGCTCAAATCAATAAATTGAATTCATTAGCTAACATGCTTTGAAACATTTTTATATTTGCACTATCTTGTGGTCAATGTAAATTATTAATTTATTTAGATAATGATGCATATTAGTTATGTGGTCATATAAATTAATCAAGGAAGATCAATGACATGAGAGATAGGTCGGAGATCCAAGAATAGGTGTGAGGAGGATAGCTTAGAAGATTGTTTAATATTAAGGGTGTCATATTTAATCATGATAATGTGATTGTGGATTTAGATAAATTGTATTACTCTAGTCATAGTGTGGGAAACAGGGTTCACTAGATATCATGGACAAGTCAGGAAGCTTATGCCTATCTCCTCTTAGATTGGAAGGAAGATGATACACTAAGCCTCATGAGGTATGAAGCACTATGTGGATGCAATGATAATTCACTATGTGGGGAATATGAATATAATTTTGTATGAAAAATGTGATTTTGATGGCTAAAAGAGATGAATTGGCGATTTTCTTTGTGTATAGGGAAATTGGGAACTGACTAACATATTTTGAAGATGAGATGGTAAAAATACTTTATACAATGTGATGATTTTATTCATTCAAACAAGGCCTTTAAATAGGCACTACATAAACCATTCCTAGACTATTAGTGGTGATAACCGTTTACAATTATATAACTAGTATCTTTATTAAGTAAACTAATGTATTACTACGACAACATTTCCCCCCCCCCACTTATTACATTAATCCAAACAAGAGCGGAAGTTGCAAGAGTTTTAAACCAACCCTCTGGAGACTTTGATGAAGCACCTTCACCAATCCTCCTCACTCACTCAAGAAATACCAAACTGACTGCAACAGTAGATCTCCTGACCTCCGCTGTTATCCTGAGACACCAAACTACCTACATTAATGGATCTCGTGATCGTTAAACTTGAAGCCATTTGTACAAAATGAGTGCTCCCACCTCCCATTCATAATGAGATGTATTTACTCCAAAATTATATATCTCCCCTCTGAGTGTGTCTAATGTCTCCTCCAGTGTTTCTCATGACACATCTTTCCTCTAAAAGTCCACATCTCCTCCGAGTATGTATAATGCCTCCTCAAGTATTGTGGAAACAATTGGTCTTCTGCTGCACAAATCACCACTTACATGTTTGCACATGAGACGCATTTTCTTCAAAATTCCACATCTCCTTTGAGTGTGTCTAACTCCTCCCCAAGTGATCAAAAAATCTACAAAACTCCCCTCTCACTCCTTGAAGGGACAATCATGCTACCAAGATCCCACTTTTCTTCACCAACACAAATAAGTCAAGCCCCTTGTTCTCTACAGGGATAAATCTACCAAGCCCTGGCTTTTCAAGTAGACAAATAAGTTTCTTCTCATGTAATGAATCATCCCTAAGAAAGAAGCTAGCTTGGGATGATGGAAAACATCTTGCCTCTGTTGCCTCTAGCCTCCTATAGGGTCTTTTATATTCTTTAAAGTATAAATCTTTTATCAACTCCTGTACCGTGAGGTGGACTATTACCATCAGATGAGTCATTTGTATGTACTGCAAATTCTCAAAAGTGTGTCTAACCTTTAGTTGCAAAAAAAGTTGTATCTTTCTTCAACATTTCATCGATGATATCTCTGGCCCACTGAATGGAATTCATCTGCACATGTCCATTTTTTTGACAGTAATAGCATTTGAATTCTTTTCTAGTTGAAATGTTAGATTTTTTTTGAGCAACCAAATCACATTCTTCAGCAATTTTATGACCATTATTATCTCTACTTCCCTCATCTATTAGAGAAGGAATTATTGTTTTTAAGCCAGGATTCATTTTGTTCAATGTGAAAACAATACATGATCGAATCTTGGTGGCATAATGCTTAGTAAGACCACCTTGGCATCATCATCCTCAACTTTAGAGTTCACACCTGCAAGTGGATTAAGAAGAGAATGAAAAGTGCTTATATGTTGAACAATATTATCTCCTTCATTCATCTTCAAACTGAAAAATTTATGCTTGATGGACATTTTTGCACTGGAATCTTGTGAACCAAAGAAAATGGTAAGCTCATCCCATATTTCTTTTGACGTCTTTGATAGATCAATATGATACAAGTATGCATCTCATAAACCAAGACCAATTAATGCAGCGACCCTAAGATCTTTGGGTATTCTTTTTTTCACCTCATCTACATCTTGTGATTTTCTAACAAGACCACTTACAATATCCCACAAATCTTTTTTGATCAAAAGCAATTGTATTTTGATTTTTCTCGTGTGAAATTTATACCCTTCAAACTTTGCGATAATAGTTAGTTTATCCATTGTCCTTAGTACTCCAAATGAAAAGTTAAAACCCACATCTATTACAATATAACTATATTACAATATAACTATCTCCAACATGAGCTCAATATACTATCAAAGTAGGCCTCTTTTTCCAAGCTTTCAAACATCATATAATTCAAACTTCCCGTTCAAGAAGATATTGTGAAATAAATAAACTCTAAATATATGAATATTCAATCATATGCTCAAATCACCAAAAAAAAAAAACCCTCAATGCAATTGATAGTGGCATAATTTTTCACAGAAGATTGACTGCTCTTACACCAATGCTTTTCTCTTCCTTATAGCATCTTCAACATCAATGCTGATCAAATTCAACATGGAATCTTGGTCCGGTCTTTCATCAAAGGCAGGTGCAGAGAACTATATCTCGTTCTACTTTGCAGGCAGAACCTAATGCTATCATCTCCACTCTATCACAAAACACACAACATTCATGCCACCATTCATTCCATCCCTTGAGATGACATCTCTTATGGCCTTCACTCCAAACAGCCATGATCGTATAATGACGCGCTATGGAGACCCTCCCCACCCTACCATATTCAAATCCAATCACCATCGGCTAGTCTTCAATGCACAGACCACTTTCAAATCTTCAATGCACAAATATTTTCAAATCTTCAATGCCCAGACCAAAGACAAACCTACACCTACAGGCCTATTTTACATGTTGTGCCCAAGCATTTGTGCTCTGATACCAAATGAAGATGAGATGGTGAAAATACTTGATACAATACAATGATTTTATTGATTTTATTGATTCAAACAAGGCCTTTAAATAGGCACTACATAAAACGTTCCTAGATTGTCAATGGTGACAACCATTGACAGTTATATAACTAGTATCTTTATTAAGTAAACAAATATAATACTACGCCAACACATTTTGGTAAAGATATGGAAACAATAGATCGTCGCTAACATGCAATTAGTTCTCACTAGCAATTTGTGGATAATAGTAACAATATATTACTAGGGAGCTCTTCTATTGGTGAGGCGAAAACCCTTAAGAGAGTTTTAGCGGTGTATGAAGATGCCTCAGGTCAAAGAAATAACCTTACTAAAATTTCTCTCTTCTTTATTAATACTCTAAAGGCTAGATAGAAGAAGATTTATGATATCCTAGGATGTATCATTTATAATCCTCCCTTTTATTCGGGGTTGGCTATGTGTTCTAAAGTACTTTGACAATTTTTGGTTATCTTTGGTTGAAAATTTTCATAAAAAGATGGTGGGCTGAAAAGGGGCTCTTTTCAGTCAAGAAGGAAAGATTAAAATACTTAAGTCTTCCCTCCAAAATTTTCTTGTTTATGCACTTAGTCTTTTCAAACTTCCTTCCAAATTTATAGAGGCTATTGATGCAGCCACTTTTGGAGGTCATAAATTTTGACTCGGATGTGGGTTTTGCTGAAATTTTACAGGTAGATGCGTGACGAAGAGTTAATGGAAATTCCAACTTAATTAGCTCTATTGTTGGCCGTTTTGACATCTTTTTGGGAGCCTGAAGTTTCATCTTGACCTTCAAAATTAGCTTTTTCTATTTCCTTCCAGTTTTTTAAGTTTTGCTTTTGTAATAAATCCGAAATCGTCTTTCTGATTTCGTGGGTTAGTTGGAAATTCATCTTGCCTTAGTTGAGAGATTTTCTTGGCAAAAATCAAGATTCTTAGGATGAGTTTTAAAAGTTACCAAAAATGGAAAAAATTTGTTTTTCCCAAAAATCTGCCAAATATGGTAATTTTCAGAATTGCAATAAGTAGGAGTTTTCTTTCATTGTAGAGGTAGAGTAGGTTGGACATAGTTAATGAGAATTTGGAGTTCTGTTATTCTGGCATTGTGTTATTCTTTTTGAATTATTATTTCTGAAGGTTTTGTGCTACATCATTTGGTATCAGAGCGGGAAGATGGCTGGGAGAGGAAGAGGCAGAGGAAGAGGAGGTGTCACGCCAATGCAAAGATTGATGTTAGATATGCAGAGGTAGATTGAATGAATCAGTGAGCGAATTGATAATCAAGGAATACAAAGAGGGAATGAATCTGATGAAGAGGGAAACCGAGGAGGTGCTAGCCAAAATGAAGAAAATATAGAAGAAAGGCTCGAAGAAATGAGCTATGAAGATAGAGTTCTTAGGGCTTTAGAAGGAAGAAGTGAATCAATCAAGATTGACGTTTCAGACTATGCTTGTAGTCTTAAGCCAGAAGAGTTAATAGACTGGCTAAACGAGATGGGGAAATTTTTTGAATGGAAGCCTATGACAGAAGAAAAGAAGATGAAGTTTGCATGCACAAAATTAAAAGGACATGCAATGATATGGTGGGATCACCTCCAGAAGGAATGAACTAGAAAGGAAAAGGAAAAGATTAAGACATGGAGAAAGATGGAGAAAAATCTCAAAGAAAAATTCTTACCCATGGATTATTCACAAACTCTCTTTCGGAGGTTCCAGAATTTGAAGCAAAACTTGTCTTCAGTGCAAGACTATACAAATGAATTCTACAAGCTATCCATGCGCATAGAGAACCAAGAAAATAATGAGAAGATGGCTGCTAGATATATGAATGGCCTAAAGTTCTCCATCCAAGATGAATTTAGCATGCATCATGTTAACAGCGTGGAGGAAGCCTACCAATTAGCTCTAAAAGCTGAAGAAAGGCAGAATAGGAAATATATCCAGAGGAATAGAGGTGGTCGAAGGGGTACCTCAACTCCATTTTGGGGAGGTTCTAGTAATGGTCAAGGAGAGCCTTTTCAAGGGTTTAAAAAAATATAGACACTAGGCAAGATCCTTCAAATCAAGAAAGAGGAAGGGGGTTTCAGAGAGGACAAGGCTACGAAAGCGGAAGAGGCTGGGAAAACCATAGAAGGCCTTTCACTTGTTTTAGGTAGGGAGAAGAAGGACACAAAGCCTTTGAATGCTCAATTATAACATGAAAGAAAGAAATCAAGGTGGACAGCCTAGAGTGAACCTGGTTCAACCAGAATTTATAGAAGAAGGAGCAGAACAAGAAGTCCTACTAGACGTGGGAGAAAGTCTCATGATGAGGAGATTGATGATCATTCCAGAGAAGGAAGGAGTCCCTGAAAATAACCTTGATGATTCGTGGCTTCGAACCAACATCTTCAGAACTAGATGCAGTTCAGGTGGAAAGGTATGCCAAGTTATTATTGATGGGGGTAGTTGTGAGAATATGGTAGCTTAGGAAATGGTAGAGAAATTAAATCTACAATGTGAGAAACATCCACATCCTTACCGTATTGCATGGTTTAAGAAAGGAAATGAGGTTATTATTGATAAAAGATGCTTGGTTAGTTTTACTATAGGAAAAATCTATAAGGATGAGATATGGTGTGATGTTATTCCTATGGATGCTTATCATATTTTTCTGGGAAGGCCATGGCAGTATGATAGAAAGATCATGCATGATGGAGAGAAAAATACATATACCTTCTGGAAGGATGGCTCTAAAGTGACTCTCTTACTACTTAAGGATGAAAGTAAGAATGAGACCATGTTGTCTGCAAAGGATGTTTTCAAAGAAATGAAGGTGACAGGTTGCTGCTATGCATTGGTAGTAAAAAGGGGTGAAGAACTAGAAAACATAGTACCACATGATGCAGCAAAGATACTATAATAATTTACTGATGTTATTCCAAATGAGCTACCTGACGATCTCCCACCAAAAAGGGATATACAACACTATATTGATCTGATTCCTGGAGAAACTCTTCCTAATCAAGCAGCTTATTGAATGAACCCCACATAACATGCAGAGTTCAACAAACAAGTAAAAAAACTAATTGAGAAAGGCCTGGTTAGGGAAAGCATGAGCCCATGTGATGTGCCCACATTGTTGACTCCGAAGAAGGATGGAACATGGAGGATGTGTACTAATAGTAGAGAAATTAAGAAGATTACTATCAAGTATCAGTTTCCTATTCCTCGCATAGAGGATATGATGGATGAATTAGCAGGGGCCAAATACTTCAACAAGATTGATCTATGATGTGGATACCACCAGACTCAAATTTGTGAAGGAGATGAGTGGAAGACAACTTTTAAGACTAGGGATGGCTTGTATGAATGGATGGTTATGCCATTTGGGCTTTCTAATGCACCAAGTATATTCATGAGGTTGATGAATACTATTTTACGATCCTACATTGGTAAGTTTGTTGTAGTTTATTTTGGTGATACCCTGATTTATAGAAAAAAAAAAAAAAAAGGATAACACCTACAACACTTGAGGATCATCCTGAGTGTACTGAGGAAAGAGAAGCTCTGTGCAAATTTAAAGAAGTGCAGATTCATGCAAAATAGTTTGACTTTTCTGGGCTACATCATTTCTGGAGATGGTGTTCAAATGGATCCAGAAAAGGTCTAGGAAATCCTAGAATGGCCTAGTCCATCCAGCATAACAGGGGTAGGAGTTTTCATGGATTAGAAACCTTCTATAGAAAGTTTATTCAAAATTTTAGCAGTATTGTCGCACCCATAACAGATTGTACAAAAGGAAAGGAATTCACATGGACAACAGATGCTGAAGAAAGTTTCAAGTTCTTGAAGAAAAAGGTAACTGAAGCTCCTATATTAGCACTTCCAATTTTTGATAAAGTATTTGAAGTAGACTGTGATGCTTCCCATATTGGAATAGGTGTTGTTCTTAGCCAAGAAGGTAAACCAATAGCCTTTTTCAGTGAAAATTTAAATGATGGGAGGAAGAACTATTCTACCTATGATTTAGAATTTTATGCTATTGTTCAAGCCTTAAGGCATTGGAGGAACTATTTGGTCCCACAAGAATTTGTACTGTTTACAGATCATTTGGCCTTGAAATATGTGAACACACAAAAGAAATTGAATAGTAGGCATGCTAAATGGGTGTCTTTCTTGCAAGGGTATAATTTTGTTTTGAAGCATAAGTCTGGAAAGCAGAATCAGGTTGTTGATGCCCTAAGTCAGCGTGTTACACTAATAACTACAATGGAAACAGAGGTCATTGGTTTTGAGTCTATTAAATTTTTGTATGAGGTTGGTGATGATTTTTGGGAAATTATAGAAAAGATTAAAGAGCCAATGACCAGTCCTTCAGATCATATGAGAGGATAATACTTTCTGCAGGATGGTTACCTCTTTAGAGGAAAACAACTTTGTATACCAGGTGGTTCCATGAGGGAAAATATTATCCACAAATTTCATAGTGGTGGTTTGGCTGGTCACATTGGGAAGGACAAGACAATAGCCTTGGTTGAAGATAAATACTACTGGCCAAAACTGAAAAGGGACATTACTAAGTATGTGGCGAGATGCAGAATCTTTCAAGTGGCTAAGGATCACTCCCAAAACACAGGCTTGTATACACCTCTACCTGTACCCATCAAGCCATGGATAGATGTAAGTATGGATTTTGTATTGGGGCTTCCCCGCACCCAACGAGGTGCAGATTATATTTTTGTAGTTGTTGATAGATTCTCTAAAATGGCTCATTTATTGCTTGTAAAAAAACTAGTGATGCCACAAGGATAGCCAACTTATTTTTCTTAGAAGTTGTTAAACTCCATGGCATTCCAAAGACTATCACATCTAACAGGAATACTAAATTTTTGAGTCATTTCTGGAGGACCTTATGGAAGAAAATGGGAACACAGTTGCAGTTTAGCAGTGCCTATCATCCCCAAACTGATGGGCAAATTGAGGTGATCAATCAAAGTTTGGGAAACCTGTTACAGTGCATTGTTGGTGAAAAGCCCAAGTAGTGGGACTTGGCGTTGCCTCAAGCCAAGTTTTCTTACAACAATTCTCTTAACAAATCAACTGGAAAATCTCCTTTTTTAGATTATATATGGTAAAAACCCTTAGGGTGTTTTGGATCTTGTACAAATTCCTATGCAAGATATAATTAATGATGATGGGGAAGCATTTGCTGAACACCTTCAACAACTTCAACAAGATGTCAGGAGTAAATTACAGGATAGCAATGAGAGATATAAGGTTGCTGCAGATATCAGTAGAAGGAGACAAATATTTAATATAGGTGATTTGGTGATGGTGTACTTGAGATGTGAGAGATTTCCTACTGGCACTTATCATATGCTGAAATACAAAAAGATAGGACCTTGCCGAATTCTGAAGAAGATCAATGATAATGCTTATGAGGTTTGTTTACCAGATGATTTGGCTATTTCTCCTGTGTTTAGTGTTTCTAATTTGTATGCATTTCATGGAAATATATCTGAGCTAGATAGCATAGATGAGGTGGATTGGCATCACCACCTTCCAAGTAAAAAGAAGGAAAAGATTGCCCACATTCTGGATATGTAGTCTACAGTCACACGGAATGGTCACTACACTAGGTACCTGATCAGTGGGAGGGATTACCAGCGACAGATAGCACTTGGATCTCAGAGTGGGAAGTGATGAAGTTGGACCCCACAAATTTGTAGCAGTTCACAGACAACCACTTGCAGGAGCTGCATTCCTTTAAAGAAGGGGAGAATGATGCAGCCACTTCCAGAGGTCATAACTTTTGACTCGGATGTGGGTTTTTGTTGAAATTTTACAGGCAGATGTGTGAGGAAGAGTTAATGGAAATTCCAACTCAATTAGTTTTGTTGGAGGTCGTTTCAACATCTTTTCAAGGGCCTAAAGTTTCATCTTGACCTTCAAAATTAGCTTTTTCTATCTCTTTCCAGTTTTTTGAGTTTTTCTTTTGTAATAAATCTGAAATCGTCTTTCTGATTTCGTGGGTTAGTTGGCAATTTATCTTGCCTTAGTTGAGAGATTTTCTTGGAAAAATTTGAGATTCTTAGGATGAGTTTTAAAAGTTACCAAAAATGGAAAAAATTGTTTTTCTTGAAAATCTGCCAAATATGGTAATTTTTGGAATTGTAATAAGTAGGAGTTTCCTCTTCCTCTCCCAGCCATAAGCTATTAATGAGAATTTTGTTTCATTTATGGATGACCTTATGGAAGAAGATGGGAACACAGTTGCAGTTTAGCAGTGCCTATCATCCCCAAACTGATGGGCAAACTGAGGTGGTCAATCGAAGTTTGGGAAACCTGTTACGGTGCATTGTTGGTGAAAATCCCAAGTAGTGGGACTTGGCATTGCCTCAAGCCGAGTTTTCTTACAACAATTATCTTAACAGATCAACTGGAAAATCTCCTTTTTAGATTGTATATGGTAAAAATCCTCAGGGTATTTTGGACCTTGTACAACTTCCTGTGCAAGATAGAATTAGCGATGATGGGGAAGCATTTGCTGAACACCTTCAACAAGTTCAACAAGATGTCAGGAGTAAATTACAGGATAGCAATGAGAGATATAAGGTTGCTAGAGATATCAGTAGAAGGAGACAAATATTTAATACAGATGATTTGGTGATGGTGTATTTGAGACGTGAGAGATTTCCTACTGGCACTTATATTTTTTCCCAAAAATGGAAAATTTTGTTTTTCCCAAAAATCTGCCTAATATGGTAATTTTCAGAATTGTAATAAGTAGGAGTTTTCTTTCATTGTAGAGGCAGAGTAGGTTGGATGTAGTTAATGAGAATTTGGAGTTCTTTTATTCTAGCATTGTGTTATTCTTTTTGAATTGTTGTTTCAGAAGGTTCTGTGCTACATCAGCTATTGAGAAGATTCAGAAATTATTTCTATGGTCGAGAGTGGAAGAAGAGGAGAGAATGCCTCTCATAGCTTAGGAATCCATCTGGAAACCTAAGAAAATGGGAGGTCTTGGCTTGAGAAACATTAAATATTTTAACAAGGCTTTGTTGGCTAAACATGTATGAAGAAACTACAATACCAAAGGGGACTAGAACTTTATAAATGGAGGAGTAAATATTTACATCATGTTGAATCACTGGGGGACTTCTTGAATAACTAGGATCTTCCCATTGGCTCCACTTTTTAAAATAATTTGAATTGGGCTAAGAATGTCATTGGAAAAGGTGTATGTTGAAAAGAGGGCTCAGAAAGAAGGATAAAATTGCATAATCATTTTTCATCGATATTTTAGATCAAATTGCATAATCATTTTTCATAGATATTTCAAATTGTTTAAGATTATACTTTATGTTGTAATGTTATAACAATATTATAGCATACATCATAGACACTAAATTTAATACATCAGTAACATTCATAAAGTGTGATATTCACCCTGAGACAAAAATAAATATCTCCTTCAAATGCATCAGTTCTTATAGTAGCAATTCCTCTCACCATTAAGAAATCACCCATACCACCCACCACAACTATGTCTCTGTACGTATTGAAGATTGGATCTTCTCCTTTGAAAGTGATCGTTCCCTTATAATATAAAGAATTCAACACAAATGTGAATCCTAGCCAAGAGACGAAGATAATCTTCATGTCATATAAATAAAAGTCTTGAGCTCTTCCCACTGGGGGAGAGTGAAGATTCTTGTCAAGAGTAATAGGATCATCAAACATAGCTAGATCTCCAAAATGATTATTACCAGGTATAACAGTAAGATTAGTGTTAAAACTAAAAATGGATTTGAAACAGAATTAGAGATTTGAAGAAAAACACAAAACACCAGTTTTACAGTAGTTCACCATACAGACTACATCCAATCTCAATCAGGTCAATTTTCTATTAGTCAACTGTGCAAGATACAATTCTCTGATCTTATACAATGTAACAATTGAAACAAAATTAGAAATTCAAACACAAACACAAAACACCAGTTTCACAGTAGTTCACCATATAGGCTACGTCCACTCTTAAGCAAGTCAATTTTTTATTAGTCAACTATTCAAGATACAATTCTCTGATCTTATACAATGTAACAATAAAATGCTTTATAAGATATAACGCATGACAGATCCAGAATGTGAAGGGCCAAGAGATATTAGAGGGAAACCAAGCGACTGTTGGGTTTCACATCCAACAATTAGCTCCATCAGGTGCCACCAGAAGTGCAGATGTTGCATTCTTTGCATTCTTTCTATTGTAGAGTATATCGTGGAAATACAACACCAAATTCAAATAGAGCATAATTAGTCACCAAAAATAGTACACTTTCAAATAGTGTACATCTATGAACATACTTTGATCGTTGTACCTAATAAATGCCTAATTGTGCTCAATTTCATAACCATTTCCATAAACTTGGTTCAATATACTATTCACAACCTTTTTCATAGCTCAATTTTTTTGGACTAAGGAGATGGCTGCCCATTTCTTGATATATTGGACACACATTTTGAATGATGAATGTTAGCTATGAAAAGCGAGAATGTATTCACTAATGCCATAGTGCCAAAAAATATTATTTAAAAAGTTGCAAGATGCAAACATATACGTAAAACTCCCTCTCTCATTTCAAACTCTACATGATCTAATTCTTCTTAATGCATTCAATCAAGAAATGTTTTAATTGAGGAGAATTATAAATGCTTCTATATTATAGAACATATAGTCTTGTTGTATAGTATAGAGATACAATTAATTTAAAAATAATAATTTTATTAGGGTCAATTATAATACATAATTAATAAAAATCTATCTATCCCAAATAAATATGAAAGAAAATAATGTTATATTAAAGTCGAGGATGTCTTATATGTTGAATTGAAATTTTAATACAATTTTACTAGAAACAACTACAATAAATATTATTATGATATTGCTCTCAGGATGGTGTAGATTTTGAGTCAAACTCACTGACCCATGTTTCATGAGTAGTAGCTCACAAGAACCCATCTCTCGCAAGAATGAATGAAAGACTTAGTACTCATTACATGTAGGTGATTCTCACACTTTAATTTGTTGTGGAAAATATCTCTATTTATCAACACCTATTTATCCCCAAAAAAATATGAATGAGAATAATGTTGTATTAAAATTTAAAATGTTTTGTATGAAATTTAAGATTGAGGATCCTAGATTTTAAATACATTAAAATTAATTGCTTAAATTGATCTTGTTGTTCACTTTTTTTATAAAAAAAAAACGGCACAAGAAATATTCTTTATTACGAAATTTTGACATGATATTTGCAATACAAATTTAATTTGAGATAATTTTCTTTAAATTTCTTTCCTCCACTAGGTAATGTACTCTACATGAACACAATAATAAAACCCAGCATTACATTAAGAGGTCTGACTGAGACAACAAACGATTTCAACCAAAACCCATTATTCTCAACTTACAAGACTCTCCAATTACTTAACAATTATCAGTAACACTCGTAGAGTGTGATGTTAACCCTAACTCGAAAGTAAACAACTCCCTCGATTGCTTCAGTAGAAAGGGTGGCAATTCCTCTCGCCATCAAGAAATCACCCGTACCGCCAACAATGGACTTACCTCTGTACTTCTCCAAAACTGGATCTGCTCCACTGAAGGTAATAGTGCCCTTATAATCTGTTGAATTCAGCACAAATGTGAACCCAAACCAAGCATTGTGAGTAGTCTTCATGTTGTACAAATAAAACCCCTGCGCTCTTCCCACAGGAGGATATTGGAAACTATAATTGCCACTTGACCGTACTGGAGGTATTATTATATCTTTGCCCTCTGTTATAGGCATGTGATTTCTAATTAATCGATGGATACTCAGGAAGAACATGCTCTTTAAATGAAAATTATATGCAAAGCCTGCAAGACGATGGCAGTAAGTTTTGGCTTAAATCCTTTGGCTTCATATGGGCCATGGATTCCCCGATCTAAACTCACGGGTTAAACAAAGTAAGGATCGTACTTATCCTCAAATATGGTACATAAAATGCAGAAGAAAGACTTCATTGATAATTTTGGTAGAGTGTGTAACACCTCAAAATTGGCATCTTGCAACCCTAACCAATTTTGTTGCATTTTTCATTCTTCTAAATCATCAAAGTCTTATTGTACTAGGCAATTCTAAGTTTTCACTGACTCTACTCGACCTGAGTGTCAAATGCAGAAAATCCTAAATCTGTATTAATCATACATCATATTTAATTCTTAAAATATCTATTTAGCTAAACCAACCCTATGATCGAATTAATTTAATTATAAAGTCTTAGCACTTTAATTAAATTAAATTCACCCTCTTTA
>MU224967.1:354338-365357 GCA_018584345.1 Thuja plicata
AAGGCAATAGGTCGAATCACACAGGCAGGCAGGATGAATAACTCATATTCAGTCTTGTTTGTTCTTGGTGAAGAAGGACTATGTTGAAGTGTGTGGTTGATTTAGAAGGCCAAAATTAACTCATACAGAGTGAAGGTACTATTTTATAGACAACTATATGCAAGTCTGGTAGGATGAAGCCTGCAAACCCTGTAAGTTTTGGCTACAATCATTTGGCCTCATATGAGCCATGGATTCCTCAGAATAAAATTGAGCGTAGTAGTCATTTAAAATGAGGTAGATAACACGCAGGGAAAACCTGCTTTAAAATATGGTAGAAATGTTACAGTCTATAGATGTGATACTTGATTTATGTCGGAGAATATATGTATAAATAATAATAATTATAATAGTAAAAAAAATGGTCTTTGTGTTCTTTTATATTTGAAGAAATACCTTCAAATATTGCGTGCGCACACACATACACACACATATATATTACACATAGAGATATATAGTCCTCACTTTATCTAAGTACACACTTTTATATATTCATCTAATCTTTACATCTATTTTTGGCCCTACCCAATATTAACAACATATTCGAAGTGGAGTATGATGGATGTGGAAATGCATGAAGAATAATAGCCTTGTTTAGTGAGAAATGAATGGTCTCAAAAAGAGGTCTTCAATATATCAGTAGGGATTATACATCATAATACAAACATTTGAAAAGGGTGGATATTTTCAATCTTTTTTTTTTGGTTTTTTTTTCTAATTGACCAATAGGCACTGTAGTATTTGAGTAATTAATGTAGGTTGAATAAAGTGTCTATGTAGTTGACATAGTTCATGTACAACTAGAATTCACAACAATTCCAATAAGGTTGTTGATCCCTTGAGTAGAGGACAAGTACTACTAATAGAAATATAGATTTAAGTACTTGGTTTTGAGAAGCTAAGATATTTGTATCAAACTAACCATGATTTTTGTAAAAGTGTGGAAGACATGCTAGAATCTCGTAAGCATGTATATAAGTAAATGGTTAGATTACATCATTCAAGATGATATTATTCAAGGAGAACTAAATATGCTTGTACAAAAATTGTATGTACCGGATAATTTGATCCACGATAAATATTTCAAAGGCCTAGTTAGAAATGTTTGGAATAGATAAGATATTTTGTCAATGAATGAAAGCTAGTTTTTAGACTCTAATACACAACCTAATCAATGAAATTCACTAAAGGTTGTAAGCCTTGCCAAGTTGCAAAGGGACATAACTAAAATGGGTTATACAAACCCCTCTTGATGTTATAGATACCATGTGAGGATATAAAAATGGAAATTGTTTTAGGATTTCCTAGAATGTTGAAAGGAAATAATTCAATCATGGTGTTATTGGTAAGTCTTCCAAGATGACACACTTCATTCCATGTAAGAAGAGTAATTTTTTCTTTTGTTTTTCTTCTTATTTTTAGTAAGTGCTACCAAAGGGGATATATCCCTATATTAAATTATAAAAAAATATTATAAAATTGGTGTTCATTATAGATTTTTGTGTATTATATAGTCTTCAGAAAAGTAATGATGTGATACACATAGTAGGATATATTTTTATAGATGTGGAAAGATTGTTGAACACTTTAGAATGCTAAGAGGGGGGCGGTGAATTAGCATATACTTAAATTCATGTGTTTATTATTAACCATTCACTCATATAACTCGTGTGCAAAATTAAACAACAAAAAAATAAAGAGAAACACGCATAACACCCAAATGTACATCAAAAACCAAAGATGAGAAAATTTGTGGTGAGAATAACACTCGTGAATGATATAAAAATTTGATTACAAAAGTTTAGGCTATGGACCAAGGAGCACATAGCTCCTGAATAAGACTTGTGAACAAAGGCACGCGACTAAGGAATGATACAATGAATTGTGAACCTCTAAAGATAAAAAATTTAGAGCATGATGTAAAGATATTGATTAAAAGTATTTATGTTTAAATTGGGTACAAATGAATCCATGTACAAGACTGAATACAATTCTCTATTTATACATCAGGTAGTGATTTTCTCTCTGTAAGTTTGTATATTTAGTATTTTACACTTCATTATATATCATGTGTTATCGTATATAAAACTTACATTCATCTTCAAAGGATCCCCACCTACAAACATTGACTACAAGACAAAATAACCTCCATTATGTTGGCCAAATAGGATGTATCATGTAAACTATGAATCATCAACATCAAGAAACATCTCCAATACATGTAAAGGAAAAATAAAATGCATGAAGCATCAGACCAAGTTGGCACACCCTCTATA
Organism: Thuja plicata; assembly: GCA_018584345.1. Classification (NCBI taxonomy): domain Eukaryota; kingdom Viridiplantae; phylum Streptophyta; class Pinopsida; order Cupressales; family Cupressaceae; genus Thuja; species Thuja plicata. The sequence goes on from MU224967.1 coordinate 356,654, forward strand.
GAATGCAAAATTATTTTCATAATCACCACACACCACTACAAAGATAAAAATATCTTCGGTTAGCCACAAAGTAAGACTAGAAATGTATGTTGGTGAAACAATTACAAAATACTGTCTCAAGCCTAAAAATACAATGGATCCCCAAGATAGCATCACTTTCTCACCACATAGACATATCATCCAACCACATAACTCAAATAGTTGAGAGTGAAGGAATGCAAAGCATTCCTAAAAGTAGATACACCATGACTGACAAACTGATGCTCAGAATATTATAACTTGTGTTAAAGACAAAATAAAAAAATGAAATCTGATATGCAGCGCCTTCATGCACTATTAAATAATATCCCAACCGCAAGTTGAAATATGTTGATATATCAAAATGTGGAGTAAAACGATAAAAATAAGTTTGGCAGACTATTCACCAGAACAATCAAAATTATGTGTAAATAACCAAAATAATCTTCATGAACTCTATAAAAAAAATTGAGAACATTAAATATATCTCATACATGCTTCTCCAACAATATATCTCATACATGCTTGAAGGGTTCTGCTGGTACGCTTCCACCTATGGCTAGGCTAGTAGAGTTCGGTGGGGGAGGGCATTCTGTGGTGCGTCCATAGCCCTTTGTGGCTAAGGCTTGTGGAACTGTTGGCTCAGCTTCTTACGCTGATGTGGCTTCTTTTGAAGCAGATATTAATGAAGCTTTATCCTATGATCTTCCTCTTCCTAGGAGGGGTGGTCGTCATCCCATATCTGTTACGCCTATCTCTATAAGTGATCCTATAGTGGTAAATTTGGAAAAGGATATAGTTGATGAGATTTTTAATATCGCAGAGGACTATTCCTCTTTTGCTGCTATTTTTAGATTTAGGGGTTTTTGGCCCTCTCTTTCAGACCTGCATGCTTGGATTTCCAAACATTGGGAGCCTTTTATGTCTGATTCTATTCAAATATTCCCCGTGGCAATGGGTTTTTTTATTGCAAAATTTGACAATATTGAAGATCGGGACACTATTTTGGGTAGTACTTTCACTTGGGAGGGCCATTCTCCCTTAATGGCCAAACCTTGGCATCAGGATTTTGATCCCACTACTGAATCTTTCAATAAGATACCCTTATGGGTGAGGCTTTTGAATCTTCCCCTGCATCTCTAGCTGGACCTTATTTTGGAGGCTATGGGAGAGGCTATTGGGGATTTTCAGATGGTTGATGCGGGTTCTTCCAACATTTTTCACCTGACATATGCTCGTATCCTAGTGGAGGTTGATGCTTCTAAGGGTCTCCCTGAGAAGCTGACTCTGGCCTCTACTCGGGGCTCTTGGATCCAAACCCTTGATTATGAGGGACTCCCATTCAGATGCATAAAGTGCCACATAACTAGCCATATTGTTGTCGGGTGTTTACCAGATAGGGTAAAATTAAAGAAATCGCCCTCTTGGTGGGTGGTAATTGATGACCACCATTATACGGTTCATAAAGTTTCTAAGGATGGGGGTAAGGATGGCTGTCCATCTCAGGATAATCTCACTACTGCAGTTTCTACGGTTGTTGTTTCGGATGTTTTCTTAGACCTTGTTTCTAAGGTTGTTGTTTCGGATGTTGCATCGGATGTTGTCTTAGACATTGTTTTAGATATTGTCTCGAATATTGTCCTAGGGGGATGTTGTCCCTGTCTCTGTCGGGGATGCTGGGGCAGACAGCCTTGCTTCTCAGGTTGTGGATTTCTCTGCTAAATCTTTCTCTAGGAAGAAAGATGCTTTGATGATGGAGGAAGGATGGACAACTATTAAAGGAAAGAAATTAATGTCTCCCAAGCCTCCTTTTGATATGAGTTTACGGTCACATAAGGGTGGGCTTAAATAATTTTCCTGATGGCCCTTTTTTGTTGACTGTTGTTCTGGTCTTGGTTTCTTTCTTGTGGGAGTGTCTTCTTGTTCCCTTTGGTGTCTCTATTGATGTTTCACAGCAGTATCTTTGTTCTTTTATTATTCCATCTTTCGGTGATTTGTTGGTTAAGGTTATGGGTCCTTTCAAAACCTATTTTTACTTAATCAAAACAATTTTTCATGGGGGCTTCACCCGGTAGGCAATACACTACCACTTGCATTCATATTGGGGGGTTTAATATTACCAAAATCAGAATCAGTATATTGCCCATATATTAAGGACTTGGGGGTTTATAAATTCAACATCACAATAGGAATATTTTAATGCATTTTTTATTTGAAAACTACAAAAAGTAGTAGCAAAAGTGGGTCAAAAACAATATGACAGGAAGTGGCTTCATATGAGATTTCAAGCTATCTAGATTTAGTTTAGATACTCCATGGAAAGAAGTGGCTTCATATCAAATTTCCATCGCAGGTGCACTATCCAAACCCTATCATTACTACTTAGTCTTGGGACCCAAGCACAGATTTCAATCATCCATGCACAACATTATGTTTTTTCCTTTTTCGCTTCTAGTTTTTATTTCTTGATTATTCATTTTCCACTTCTAGTTTTTTGTTCGTAGTAACAATCATTTTCAAAATAATCTCAAAACCCCATCTATTCTTATCATTCAAAATATTATATATACCCTGATAAAGTAGGGTGGCTGCAAGAAGTTGAGTACCACTTTAGGGCAAAAAGTGGTAGTGTTTTCCCAGTTTTTCAAATTTTCTCTCTATTGATGTCAAAAATTGGGGCACTTAAAGATTGAATCTCAAAAAAATTTAGTAATATAAATTGTAGTGCTCGGAATCTACTGTTCAAATATGTAATTTATTTCAACGCCCATATGGTATAAATGTTTTTTAGTAGGATTGTTTAAGAACTACTTTTTCAAAATACATATTTCAGGATCAAAGCACATGTGTACGACCACCATATTTTGACATATACGAAGGAATTTTTGTCAATCCTTATGGGAAAAGATACCCTAGATACCATATATTGATGAGCATAATTTTTTATTTAATATTTTTTATTAATTTTTAATTGACTATAAAGTATACTTTTGAAACCTCTGGTGTACAACCACCATAAATTGATGAAAACTTTTTTTAAAAAAATTGATTTTTTTTAATCTTTAAGGAAATTCTATTTAGATTGATGTCATATAACTTATTTATTTTTAAATGTAAAAATTAAAAAGTTATTAAAATTTTAGTGAACCACACTATTTTAAGTTTGTGTGCCACTTTTGATTGATAAATAATGTAAAATAGTAAAATTAATAAAATCACCATGAAATAAATACATTTTTGCATTCTATGTATAGTAAGAAGTCTAATGGGTTTTCATTTTGTCAAAAAGATTAATCGAGAAGGCCTTCAAAATATTATTGTAAGGCAGAAATTCAGGATACCAATGCCTTAGTCATTATATTATAGACCCAAAGCATAGGCTTGGTCCCACCAAGTCTATCCCCGCCTAAAATCCAATGAAAAGGGTGGATTGTGAATTCAACTTTTAAACAATGCATAAACATTTAAAAATGCGTACCCTTTTCTTAAATATAATAACCTGGTGTATAAAAATGAGTTTCTAGGCATAATTTAAAAAATAAATTTAAAACGGGCACTCGTTGTGAAAAAAATGGGCGCCCATTTTTTGAATTTTGGATCATGCGTCTAAGCCTAAAGCGGGTACCCTTTTTTTTCAAAATGGGTGGCCATTTCTAGCTGGATTAATAAGGTTGGAAAAACTTGCGCTGAATTGGGACCCAACTTCTTGCACTTATCCAAGTATGTAGAAGACTCATTTTCATATATAACTTATTTCCTTATGCAATATATGATGGCTATTATCCTATACATACTCTTTTGTATATAGATTTTTCACCACTAGATTTTGATTTCCCATTTGCAGCCATTCTCCTCTTCCCAAACTAAAAATATTCTCCTCTTCAATTAATATGATTCTTATTTTATTCTTGAACTGTCTGATTTTCCCCCTTTTTGGAAAAAAAAATGATTTGTTGAACAACCAGCAATATTAGAAGAAAATTAGCTGCACTCAGTAACAGAAAAAATTCTCATTTTTAACTATCTTTGTTTACCTTCTTTGTGTCCCAAGGTCCCACGAGAAATCTTGACTCTTAATATAATCTCGTGAGGGAATGTTGGATACTAATATTCTTCTTGAATTCTCCTCTTCACATCCCGCAATCCCTTGGAAATCCTCATCCATTTTCTTGACATCACAAGGGAAGCAAGAGGTATTTCATACTTCATTATTTCTTACCTCACAATCCCTTAGAATCTTTCACCTTAAAGTCACTTACCATGAGGGAATGAAATATGACATTTTCCTTAAGCCTTTCTACATCTCAGATTCTTGTGCCTCCATGTGAAACACTTCATCATGTGAGGGGAGGCGGGAGGTATTTTACACTTTGTTTCTTCTTATCCCTCATTCCCTCGGCCTTAGCCTTAACATTCTTTGCAATCATGAGGGACTGTAGGATACTTCCAACATTTAATTAACACATACTTCCTATTCCTTCAACACTTCTTATCTTATAGTCACCCACCATGAGGGGATACAGGGTGTTATCATCTAATACTTTGATCTTCATCTCCTATTCTTGCAAGCTTCACCACGATCTAACATTGAATCACAAGGGAAAGTCCAACATGACACTATTATAACGAGACTTTTGAATTTTTTATTATAATTTTATCCATTACTTAACCAACTTATAGGCAAATGTGGATTGAACATGGTGGATATGGAATATATGTAATTATTATTGATGAAGAAAATTCAATTGTTTGCATGGTCATTTTTCAAAAAGTGTTGTCATTCATCATAAAATTGTGAATGATGAACTCATTAAATATCCATTCAATTTTATCAGTGGACTTGGCCTGCATCCTTTAAATTAAAGAAAGAACAAAAAAGGAAAGCTAAAACAACACTTATAGAAATTAAGAGGAAACATGACACATTGGACGTTGAAACCATGGATTCAAATATGGTGGAAACTACACCAAACCATCAAAACAATAGAGAGAGTGTGGAGGAAGGTATGTATAAACATCCAAGAGTTAGAGATGGGTCCGAGTCAGTGGAAGAAATCGTAGTCATTGATCCTAATGTATTGGATTCTTGGCCCCTAAACAGATTATTGTAGTAGGAAGCACAAACTCAGAAGTAGCATGGGCTACAGGGGCAAAGGTAAAGGACATAGAGACACTGGCAGAGGTTGTTTGCTGAGTGGAAGCACCACCACTATACAAGCTAGACTATTCTATGACCATGAAATCCTCAGTATTCCCACCAGTTTGAGTGCTAGTTGGTGGATAAGTTCGAGATCGAACAATACACTATAAGTAAAAACACATGCACGGGCCATAAAATAGATAGTCGAACCTGGAATCAATCTCGACCTCTGCTCCTCCAAAGCTAGTTTAAGAGAGCTCTTCTCCACCGTTCTAGTCACCATTCGAGTTCTCTCACGGGTCGAGCCGAGAAGTTGTTCCTTCATTTCATTGGAAAAACCACTCACTCTCACTAGAGTCAGATCCGCCCTTTTTTTATTTATTCATTACGGATTTGGGTTTGAGCAATATATATCTGTTCGAGCTACCCAGTGCAGTGGTTTCGAAATGACGACCCTTTCGAATAGTAGGGGAGCACTAATAATAATTTGATTGCTCGTAGAAATATCCCCACCTATCATTATATATTTAAAATGCTATGCCTCTCATCCTCTCTTTATTGTCAGGATATATCGAGAACAACAGCATTCTTACCTCTCTCTCTCTGACCTGACCTAACTATAGAGGTTAGAGCGCATAGTCGTTCTATCAACCTGACTGAGGGGAGTCATCTATCTTCGGAATCTAACTAGAATGAACCCATTGATGCACTGAATGAATGCATTCTAAGATTGTGCAGATTTGGCTACTAGACCTAAAAATAAGAGAAAAGCATATGAAGTAACAAAAAATGAACCAACCCCATCAATGGCAGTCCACTTGTTGATTTTTTCAGACAAATATTGAAATTCAAAAATACCTGTTACCCAATAAAAACCTAGGATTTCTAATAAGAGTCCAAAATCCCATGCACAATTAGTTATAAATACTTTTTGACAAGCATTAGCCGCACTGGGTCGCGTAAACTAGAAACCTATTAATAAATAGGAGCACATTCCTACTAATTCCCCCCAAAAAACAAATTTGTAATAAATTAGGGCTAATAACTAACCCTAGCATAGAAGCGTTGAAAAAATTAAGGAAGGCAAAAAACCTCACATATGTTTTATCATGCGACATATAATTATCGTTGTAGATCATAACCATAAATCCAACTGTTGTAATTAAAACTAACATAATGGAAGTAAGTGGATCAATCAAATAGCCTAGCTCTAATGAAAACTTATTATTTATAACCCAAGACCAGAAATATTGATAGATGGGACCGTCGGTAATCTATTGTAGGAACAAATTGAAAGAAAGAAACATAGCTACACTTAACAGAAAAATGCTAATAAGAGCCCATGTACGGCGAACACTCTTAGTTTCCCCTGGAAAAAAAAGGATCCTAATCCGATTGGTACAAAATCTTAAAGTGGAAGGAAAGGCATGAACTAGGCATATTTGTATATAAATTCCATAGGAAGATTAAATCGTGACTAGTTGATGATCGAGACCTATTACGTCTATAATAGAGACATAGGCAGTTTATCGAGAAAGAACAAAGACTAGGGATGCAGAACTCCCAAGTTGTTTACTCCGTAGATATAGAATGAGAAGATTCCCTTCGAAATTTCTCACTTCTAAAGCTTATAATTATCACCCTTTCTTCCTTAGCGAGGATCAAAGAATGAGGTTGAAAGCTCCACAGTATATTAAAGACGTAATATGATTGGTTTTGTCATTATGCATCACTCTTTGATACTCGGATCATTTTTTTTCTAAAATAGGGTGGGCTCTCTATTTGTTTATTCGCTACGTGTAGCCCTACTATTCCAAGGAAAAAGTGCCCTACTGTGCTACACAAGATGCTGGTAGAAAAACAAGCCTATAAATAGTAGGGGCGACGGTTTCTGCTACCTTAGAATAGTAGGGGCGACTATAATCCCCACGGGCCCATAGAATAGTAGGATTAATTACTATGGGTGGGAGGGAAACTACAGTTCCAACCCCACACCCTATATAATTGTAGGGCATTAATCCGTTCATAACTATACCCCCCACTCCCACCCCTACCCCGTTAGAATAGTAGGGCCATAGAGTGCTTGTAGGGCCCCCTACCTTTCCCCTACTATTTTTAGGCTTCCAGTCTTTCTCACATGACTTCCTATAGTTTCTTATGGGGTGACCTACCCCCCATGAACCCTTTCTAGCCCTACCGGCACCCCCCACTATTTTAAGGGAAGCACACCATGTTTCATGAACAACTATTCAACTATAATTGGGGGTGGGGTGGTTGGGGTATCCATGTTACATATAGAATCATAGGCCCTATTATTCTATTATTTCCCTTGCTTCATTATTTCAATAATTATTATCATCTTGTTGTAGACACATCTTGATCAAAGATCCTTCTCATATCCTTCTTATAAACGTATGAGAGACAAATCCATCCTTATCTGATCCTTCTAAGAGACGAATCCATCCTTCTCAGAGACGAGGTTATTGTGTCTCGTTGAAATCATTTAGAAGTGTAATTTCTTAATCAATCTCAAATTTATCTCTAACCATTGTTGTCTATTTTTCTTTTCTATTTCAAAATTCAAATTTTCCCTCCACATGTGTACTTACCTTGAGCCACTCAAGTCTTACACATTTGACTTCCATTTTCTCCTTGAGACTTGCTCACTCATGTGTGGGATTTCTTGAGCCTTTCACTCTAACACATTTGTCTCCCACTCTTTATGGGACATCATTTTTAAGGTTTCTCACACATGTGCAAGAAACTCATCCATTTTTAATGGTCAACCATTTATCCACTTGGACTCCACTTGGCATCCATCTCATTGATCCTATGCAATCTTAACCCTTCATCCAATTTTGAATCTCGACCCTTCATTTCTCTCAAAAGTCTTTAAATTGAGAGCCTTCTCCCCATTCATCATATCATCTCTTCACGCATTGTTATGCTACAGGTTTTGTGAGAAACCACATACCCTCATCTACAAAATTATCAAACACTTTATTGTTTTGGAGGTTTGAATTGCTTTTGTGTTGAATAGTTAAGTCTTGTTTCTCATTTCATTTATTCCCAATTGCATGTTAACCATATCTTTGAGGTGTGCATGAATATGTAGAAATAGTCTTAGTTTGCTTATTCTTGTTCCTCTAGTTACATTTTATGCACTACATTTTGGAATGCTCGATAGGACTCACTTCACGGTTCATTTTACAAATTAACCTTCTAATGTGTTTTTGAGTGTTTTTGTGAGTTTAAGTTTGTAGGTTGAAGGAGTACTTGGAAGCAAATCTTTGCAAGGAGCTAAAATATCGTCAAAAACAATATCACCATCATATTTGGGGCAGCCAAGAGAAGATTTTTGACATATTACTCTCCATGTTTTTCTCCTTTTGTTATTTGCAAGTTGTAGGAAAGATAAACATTAAATATATATCTTAATTTTTTTGGTTGCATATTGTCATGTATTTTTGACAATATTTGTCTCGCATTTTGTGTGTGTGTGTGTGTGTGTATATATATGGGTGTGTGTGTATATATATATGTATA
>MU224967.1:365631-399394 GCA_018584345.1 Thuja plicata
AAAACAATCCACACAATTGTGTTTCACAGTCTCTACGACTGTGAAAATCCCCCACCACACGCCAAAATAAAAAAAAAAACAAATCCCACCCATTGCAATTTCAAATTCAAAAAATTTACCGATTTTAATATTATTTTTTAAAATTTTCTTTTTCATTTTATTTTTATTTTTTTTAATAAGTTTTTAATTATCGGTCTTTATTTCTGCAGGAATTTAGCCCCTGGTCATATGGGTGACCAGGGCCTCTATTGATTTTTACCTACTCATGTTCAGCCAGTGGTCATGTGGGGGCATAGGGGCTAGCCACCAGGGGCTTAACTTAGCCCATTTTCATTCTTGCCAACATATAAAGAGGCACTTTTATAAAACAAGCATAACTTTTGCATATGAACTTAGATTTTCATGATTCAAAAGGTGTTGGAAAGCTTCCTCAGGCACCTTTTCAAATCTAGAAGCCATTTTATCATATTGTTCTTCAAAAATTAGGTGCATACTTTCAAAGTCACCATTTCTTTGCAATCTTTAAATTCTCATATCTTAAGCAAACGAAATCATTTTTCAATCAATTTTTTTTTTAATTATTAGAAAAGCATAATGATTTTTGAAATCAATTTTAGCTTTAGTCAATCATTTTGGTGGTTTTTCCTCACTTTTTTAAATTTTGGAGCTTAAAATAAAACTTCACATTTAGATTTGGGATCTAAAATGAACAAGTGTCTTTCAACCCCAACGCCACTTAAATATTCTATCCTCTCGTGCCTCCGGGTGAGCTTGAGTGCACAAGAAATAAGTGGTCTTGTGTTTTTTTATGAGGCCTACTTGGGGATTTGATCACCCCAAGGGATGACCTCAACTCCCGTGTTCCACCAGAGTATAAATAACGGGAGGTGAATCCAAAGACACCTCTCTTGGAAGTAGAATCTTATCATTCTTGGCTAAGCCCCAAAGAACTTTATACCTTTGGGAATTGAAGTTGGAGATTTGGGTTACCGTCTCCTCCTAGCTATTTGACATTATTCTATTTCATCTACAGATTTGGGCCTCACGTACCTTGCGTGTATTATGGACATCGCCTAGTTGAGGTTGTAAATATGTAGAGCCTCTCTTGTTCCCCTTCTATGTTTGACATCCTAGGGGGTGTGGATTGGAGCTATTATTTTATTCATGACCATGTTGAACCCTTGTGAGATTGTACCCTCGAGGGTGATATGTCATCTACTTGATTTTGTGACCTACCTTGGACTTGAGATGTGAGGCGAGGTCTTGTTATGTTTTGACATGTCTGGCTAAGATGATCTTGTGAAAGGCCTTTATGTGACCCACTCAGTTCAATCTAGCCTTGTGTTCACTCTGAGACCACCACCCTAATTGTGCTTGGCATTTAGAGAGACCCTGCCCAGGTCATCATAGAAATCCATTTATCCTTATGATGGACCTAGTATGTGAATTCTTTATGTCGATTCATTATGGGTTTATATCTTATTGGATCAGACTGGATTTTGATGCACCCTATTGCTCCCTTACTCATGTGAGGATTCTATGATGCATTATTTTACATTAGGTTTAATTGGTTAACTAAATTATTATGGCAATTCAGTTGAGTGTTTCATTTGTGTGTGTTGATTTGGAGTAAGGAAATGGTATTCGCAATACCTAGGATAAGTTGTGATTCTAATAAATATTAGGTTCTTAAATGTTATTTATTTAGGTGAACGTGAATTGATCAATTGAGTTGAGTTGTGATTGAGTGGTGTTCATTAAATGATTAATAGAGAAATGCAATTAAGTATTAGATTGGTTTGTGGTATCCAAAAGGTACTCCTTCAGTTATCCAAACATATTTTCCAATTTGCATTGGTATAATTTTTCATTATGAAATATGGACCTTTTGGATACCACAAACCAAATTATTTTTGTCCCTTTCAAATATCTAAAAATTATTTTCACCCACATAACATGTGATTCTTTCTATTCTTGTTGAAATCTGGCTGCCAAAAAAATTGAATACATAATATTTGGTCTAATAGCAATCAGGTATGAAAATTCACCAATCATTGATATGTACTTACTTGCTTCTACTTTTGGTGGCTCATCTTCTTTAGTTAACTTACAACTGGTAACAATTAGATTACAAACATGTTTCAAATTTTCCAAGCCAAACTTATTCAACAATTCCTTCACATACTTGGACTAAAAAATGAATATGCCTTTTCTGCTCTAATTTACCTGCAATCCAAGAAATAAATTAAAGTCCCCTAGATCATAGACATCTCAAATTATTTCTACATTTCCTCTTCAAATCTCTTTCACAAGTCATCCTTGCCTCCAAAAATAATATATCCAACATACACAACAACAATCAGGATCTGATCTAAACTTTTCTTGTAATTCAGATTGTTATCAACATAACCTTTCTGAAACTTCTGTCCAGTCAAATATATGTCCATTCTTCTATACCAAGCTCTCAGTGCCTGCTTCAAGACATACAATACCTTCTTCAATCACCATACTACATATGGTTCTTCTTCTGATCTGAAACCTTTCGGTCGCCCAATGTAAACCTCTTCCTTCAGCTCTCCATTCAAAAATGATGACTTCACATCCATCTCATAAAATTTGAAATCCTTATGTGCTACATAAGCCAAGAATATTTGAATTACCTCCATCCAAGAAACAGGAACATAAGTCTCCTCAAAGGCAATTCCTTCAATCTGAGTGTATCCCTTGCATAACAACCTTTCTTTTTTCCTTGGTACCTTACCATTTTCATCCAACTTGTTTCGGTACACCCATTTAGTTCCAATTATATTCTAATTTGTTGGTCTAGGCACAAGTTCACAGGTATGATTTTTATCAATCTGCTTGAGCTCTTCCTTCATTGTATTTATCCAATTCGGATCATTGCATGATTCTTTTACATATTTAGGTTGAATCTCTCAAATTAGACACATTAAAGCATGATCTTTTGTTGCTCTAATTCTAGTAACAACTCCTCTATTCTTATCACTAATAAACTAATTTTTCAATATTTTCTTTGTACATACCCTGGTTTCTTAGTTATAGATGTTGGTGCTAGTTGAATCTCCTCTTCTTCTTTCTTGTTATCTTTTCTTTTTTCTTCTATATTAGATTCATAATCAATGTCTCTCAGGTGCTTTCTAAAAATCTTCATCAACCTTCACATTTGCACTTCCCACAATTTTATTTATTCTTTTGTTATAATGCTAGTAAGTCTTTCTTCGGGTAGAGTATCCCAAAAATATACCTTCATCTACTCTGTTGTCAAATTTTCCAATATTATCTTCATCTTTTCAAATGTAACATTTTCTTCTGAAAATTTTGACATACTTAACTGTAGGTGCTCTTCCATGTCATAACTCGTATCATGTCTTTCCATATTTCTTTCAATATAGAACTTTGTTCATTGTGTACACAACAATATGTACTACTTCTCTCCAATAAATTTCCAATAAAATTGCTTCCTTCAACATTATTCTTGATGCCTCCTGAATTTTTTCATTCATCCTTTCCACTACACCATTATGCTCTAGTGTTCTAGCCACTGTAAACTATCTCGTAATGTCATGTTTCTCACAGTAACTTTCAAACATACCAGAAGTAAATTCTCCTTCTCTGTAAGTTCTTAAGAATTTAATCCATCTACCACATTCATTTTTCAACTATAGCCTTGAATACTTTAAAAAATTTAAATGCTTATGATATCTCTCTAAGAAATGTAACCCAACTCAATCTTGAGTAGTCATCAATGAAAAGTATAAAGTATCTCTCACCTTAAAATCTCCTTGTTCTAGTAGGACCACAAATATCAGTGTACACTAACCCCAGTAAACTAGTATATGAATTATCTTTTACTTTGAATCATTCTCTCCACTATTTTCCTTCTTGACATCCTTTTATAGATCATATTATTTGGTTTTCATAATGTAGGTAAGTCTCTTATAGTTCAAGATGAACTTATTCTAACCAAATTATCAAAGTTAATGTGACACATCCTTCGGTGCCAAAACCAACTATCATTAGTCTAAGATAGAAACCAACATCCTTTGGAAGCTCCTTCAATATGGTACATGTTTCTTCCCATTCTTGTTCCAACAGTAATCACATCTCTAGATCTGTTATGAATCTCACATCCTTCATTCCTTAAAATAACATCATGTCCATTCTCACACATCTATCCAACACTCAAAATATTGTGATATAAACCCTTCACATAATAGACATTGTCAATTTTATTCTTTCCATCAAAATTAATTGATCATCTATTCACAATGGAAGCAGTCTTATCATCACCAATTCTAATAATTTCACCATCATATTTATCAAGTGAAACAAACTTATGTATATCTCCAATCACATGATGAGAACAACTACTATCAATTAACCATTTATTTTCTTTCTTCTAACATATAATGTAGTTTCAACATCTTCATCAACCTCAACACAAATGTTAGAAATATCAATTTCTTATTCTATATCTTCTTCAGCATAAAACAAACAATCTTTTGTCTCTGTCATCTGAAATACTATCATCTTCATTTGGATAATAAGCCTTCTTATTGAACTTCTTAAACTTCTGTCTAGGAGCCTTCTCTAGACATGTAGTAGCCAAATGACCAAATTTACCACATCTAAAACATTTCAGAGGTAAAATACCTTTGTACTTGTCGGTACCTTTCTTCAATCTTCTTGCAAAGTTTGCTTCAAATTCTTCTTCGTCATCGCCGTCAGAATCTTCATCTGATTTTTTTCCTTGAAAGTTGTCTCTGATATGCTCTTTTCTCTCCCAAACTTCCTTAGCTTAAATGTTGTTAGGGTTTCAAATAACTATTCTTTAGTAAACTTCTTCAAATCATACACTTACTTGATCATCGAGATATTATCACTATAATTATCTGGTAATGTCATCAAGATCTTTTCCATGAAATCCTAATCAGCAATAGTGCCTCCTTGGTTCTTGAATTCATTCACAACATTATCAACTCTATGATAATAGCTCTTAATGTCTTCACCATCTTCCATTCTCAGATTCTCATAGTGTCTCTTAGTTGTAAGCTTCTTAGATATCTTAACCCTATCATAGTCTTCATAAATATCTTTCACCTTTTCCTCAAACTTCATAAGAAGTCTTTAAATAAATAACTTTAACCAATTCATAATTAGATAAAGCACTAGTAATAGTATGCATTGTGTTTTCATTCTTGTCATACACATCAATTTCATCCTGAGTGGTAAGTCCATTCTAAGGAAACACATGCTTTATCTCCACATGTTTCTAGGTCTTATAACCAACCAAAAGTAAATAACCTTTCATATGATCTTTCCATGAACTAGTTTGATCCATCAAAGGTGGGAATATTTAATTTGTGCACCATTGGATCTGCCTTAAGCGGTTAATCTCTTCACCAAGGAACCAATCTCTGATATCAATTATTGAATAGGTTGAATAACTAAGAGGGGGTGAATTAGTTATTCCTACACAATTCACAAAATTTTTGGTAAATAGTTAAACAACAACAATAACAACTTTTGATCTATCAGATAAGCACATTAAACATCCACAAAAAATATAAACATCAAAACACAGGAACACCGACACATAGTCCACCAAGATTTATGTGGAAAACCCAAATTGGGAAAAACCACAGAGAAGATAATTCACATGAAATGAAAAACATTTGTTAGGGTGACGCCGGTTAAGGTGATTTATATAGAGGCTCACTATTGGTTGTGCTCATTGTAGGTCGGGCTAACTACCCTTAAATATGAATAGGCTCACTGTCAATATGCAAAGGCTCACTGCAAATTACAAAGAGGCTCACTTCCAATACAAAGAGGCTCACTGCCAAGAAGTATGAAAAGAGATTGAATCCACTACTAAGATCACCAACACTTTTTCACCCACACGAGCACTACATAGATCTCCTGAAATAGATTCCCGGTCACTTCACATACAAGAAACGCATAAGCCACACAAACAATAGAAGCCCTTTCTCTTCCTATATTACTTGATGCCACCAACCATGTCGACCAAAATAATTTGAAATAGGTCACAACAAGACATTCCCGTGGTGGAAAGGAATGAAATGTAGACCACCTCGACCAATAGAATTTAAATTAACACGTCATACCTTCTCCAAATCCATTGGTTCCAATGGTCATGATGAACATGTTACATAATAATAGTTGGGACCAAAATATGAACATGCTTCAAATAGCATCGACCCCAAACAACTGATCCACCATATGTTGTTCACACAACACCAAAAATGATAAAGATAGATATATGAAGCAAATCTTTCAGTGAACACTTCTACCGACACACATATTATTGATACAATTATCGATAGCGCCAAGACTATCAGTACACACCAACCAATACAACCAGAACAGGAAAATGCATCTTGGGTATGTTGACATCAATGAAAACCATTAATGATAACAATAGGAATAACATCACATTCACATCCTAACAGTATGTATATGTGTATGTACATGTATATATGTATATGTGTATGTATTCACATGTGTATGTATGTATGTATGTGTGTGTGTATGTATGTATATATGTATGTATGTATGTATGTGTCTGTATATGTGTATGTATGTGTATGTATGTATGTGTTTTGTATATATGTATGTATGTGTTTGTGTAAATATGTACATGTATGTGTTTAGGGTTTAGGGTTCGTATGTGTGCATTTAGGGTTTAGGGTATGTATGTGTACTATGAAAAACTATTAAAAACATGGAAAAAAACATTTATCATAATATAACTTTTAAAAAAAACCTACTTTAGAATTTCGGTTGAATTGCCTTACCCCTCACCCATTGACTCCGTAACTGTTAGTGCAAAATGAAGGGCTAAACGCTCATTAGTGGATTATATAATCGAGGGGATTCATCTAGAACATATTTGGACCAACCATTTCCACCCGAATATTTTCCAGCTAAACACCCCATACCACGCGACCACCACATCGTCGCCACATGGATTTGGCCGAAATGGGGCCAGTCGGATTCGTTCTAGTCAAATCCTCTCATTTGGCCTAAATGTGACACAATTTTGTACTTTTTCCTGTGAATGTTCAGGATAACACAACCATTGTTTTTCTACCTACTTATTAGTGTAGGTTTATTTCATCAACCATTCATATTTTGTAGTGAAATGAAATCGGAGAAAAGATAAAATATGTTCTAAATGAAATTTCAACACAAATTTGGGTTTCATATGGAAATCCAAATGTGTAAGTACATGGGTTGATAAAAATTCATATGTCATTAATGATGTTAATGGGGCTTCCAAATGAAATCTAAAGGTGCTAGAAGGTCATCTATCAAACAACTTGGCACCATTAAAGATGGAATGCTTACCCCACAACATGCCTTTCTCAATACTGTTGATGATGCTACACTAATATGAATGATGCATACTCTATAAACCTTATATTTGCATGTATTTAAGATTGCGGCAATTCCCTTTATGAACTTGAATGAGACCATCTAGGTTGTGTTGATAGGACTTTGTGACCAGGTCCGCCAACAAAGGTAAGTTGTCACCGGGTACCAGGGTACCGGGCAACTTCACCTGTAAAGGTTGTCCGGGGAAATGAGATTCCCTGGGCCTCCAAGCACGTGAGAGTTGGATCTTGATAATGCAGTTCTCAATTGGGAAATGTGACTATTTTGTTTGAGGGGGATGGCTGGTTATCTTAACTCATCTTCTCCAGGGGTTCAGGTGAGTGGGGTTTCCTGCAAGCGTGCATTTACCTAACAGATAAACTTCAAAAGATACTGTAGAGTTAGAAATATTTCATCTACCTATAGTTATACTGAACATTCAAAACATCAACAATGCTCTAACACACTACACTAAATACCAAAGAAATATATAACCATCAGCTCATATTAGAACAGTAGCGGAGGAAAAGAAGGTTGTTAATCTACTAAAAGCATTAGAGCAAAGGACATAAAGAACACAAAGCATAAAATACCGTTAACCAGATATCAGAATGCCAACAACTTCATTGATAGAACTCTTCCTTCTTCATTAACATGTCTTCCAGCAAGCACTGTGGGTGATACAATGGTGGCTCCAGGGGAGCATTTAACTACTGAAAACTTAGAAAGTATGGAGCATTGAACTCTGCAACTAAGAACTGAGAAAACCAAATTGCTATTAACTATGGACTACAAAATCATCAATTTCGCTGACCCTTGGAATGAGGCTGGACTTATCATTTATACACATCACTTGACCTAAAACTTAACCTAACTTATTTTACACTTTGCAATATAATATTACTTTTGGTGGCCGGTATTACCTGCACCACGCTACAAAAGACCTTGAGATGGAAAAGGTCTGTCATGCCAGAAGAATAAGACAAGAAAAGAGGAGTGGAAGAATCGGCTTTGAGAAGAGAGATGGTAGAAGAGAAGAAGAAATCCGATCTCCCAGGGATTGAGGCTCTATGCCTCATAAATGGGAGGGTGGCTCACTATCTCTGATGTGCCAAGTGTAACATTGGAGCGGCGCCTTGGGAATACCATCTGTGAGAACCTTCTTGTTGAGCTAACGTGCCTTGTTGCAGATACCTACTTTCTGACAATCTTTATTAACTGCCTTGAAAGTGACCAGTTGGCCTTGGGAAGTAGGACACGGGTCACTTAAAGAATACAAAAATATAGGATCCAGAATTTTGGGATCTGGGACTTACACTCCAAAGAATAAATGAACACAGAAATTACACCTCCCATTTGATCATTTTCGGGGTCTAGAGGACTCTATTGTTGTTTTCTTTCATTGAAATTTTGGAGGAGATGGGAGATCCCATCCTCATCGATGTCCTTAAGGCCGGCCCTTTGATACTTGGACACCTCAAACTGCTCACCTAGGTCCGAAATATTTGCCTTAAATTCTATAGCCTTTTTGGCCACATCATGACCTCTGAGCACCATCCAAGTTATCTACATCATCTTTGCTCCATCTATCCCCTCTGGAGATTGGTATCTCGATTCCATTAATTCATCAAACTTCCCTAAAACATACTCCTCTAGAGTGCATGTGTTAGCGCTAAACGGATCAGCTCCGGAGACCTTCACAATAAAAGACTTGTACAAATTGAAAGAATATTAGACTGCATTGGCCTTATCATGCAGGGTCCCTACCAATTGCTTGATTACCCCCAATGTGAGGTCAAGTCTGTAGTGCTGGGTCCTTACCAAATCAAATGACTCCTCTCCCAAAATTTTGGATTCAAAGACAATCTCCTCCCCGATGCCGAGGAGTTCTCCCAACTCGACCTTCCATGCCTTGTAGTTTTCAATATCTCCCTCCTAGATGGAGACAGTAGTTTCGACCTGGTGCAAGACATGGCGGGCCAAATATAGGTCCGGGAGTGTAGGCACTAAGAAACGTTAGACATTTCCCACTTGCAAGGTAACCCATTCATTGACCGCCTGGGCTTTTCTTTTTATCGCCCGTAGTGCATCTATGTCACCCTAAGGAAGCAGTGCATCAAATTTGGAGGCACCTGGGGAATGACACTAATAGGTTGGTCCAGCTCCGTTAATAGCCCCATAAGATTTGCATTTTTCTCCTTCTCTACCCTAAATTTCTAGGCCTCTTTCTCATAGCGAGCCTCTACTGCCTTGGCTACTTCTTTTAATAGGTCTAACTCACCCTGTTTTCCTCTCTTCCCTAGTGATATCTCCGTGAAATTGTAATCTCTGGCCTGAGCTGTTGCTTCATCCACATCTGGGGAAGGTTTCGCGATTACTACGACTGTATCTCTACCCAGCCCGGTCCGAAGAGTATGGACCATCCGGGATTTCTTAGCCTTTGGCAGGTTTTGTGCCTGTGCCATCATCTCATCCAAGGAGAGATGGGATTTGGGTGTTTTCGGGGCCTTTCTCTTTCAAGATTCTGACAACCGTTGTGGCGGTAGGGGTGGCTTTACAGCCAAAATCTATTCTTGTGATTTCTCCCTGGGATCTTGTTGTGCCCCTTCAACAGTATGAGCTACTTTTGGCTCCTTCTCTGTACCTTTTGGTTCTCCAGCGATACCTGTTTCGGTGGCACCTGTATCTTCTACCCTGATGTCTGCATCCTTGGTAATATTAGGATCATCACTTGTTTCCCTGGGGTTTTCTTCTTCATCTTGCTGCTTCTCTTTATCAACTTCTGTTGTTGGGATGTCCTCCTCTACTGGTGTATCTTCTAGAGGTGGGGGAGGCGTCAGGCCAATATTTAGAGTTTGGGCCATTGTGACTACCTCCCCGAATGATACCTCTGGTGGTGGCATCTGGAACATGACAGTTGGGGTCACAGTATCTCCCGTGGGTCCGATTTCCCCAACCGACACCATCTGTTCATCTTGGGTCTACCTTCCTTCCAAGACCTCTTCAACCTGTATTTCTGGGGCTTTCAAAACCTTCACCTGTTCTTCCCCCTTTTCTTCTTCTGCCTGAGCTTCTTGTTCTTGCGTGGGCTCTTGCTCCGGGAGCTCTTCTTGTGTGACAATCTCTTCCACTGATTGTATGATGTTCCCCTGCAATTTTCCAAACTCATTAGCCCTAAACACATCATCAAACTCATCATGGGGTGGGGATTATCTGGGGTGTGTTCCAATTCTTTCTCCGACTCTGGGGAGTCAGAAGAAACAATTTGTATTTCTGAGATGTTTGGCATCCCAAGTTCTGGCTCTATCCTCAGCTTTGGATTGGGCTTCTTCTTTCACCTGGTCACCAAAGGAGGCCCCGCATCCATTAGAGCTACCTAATCCTCTTCCACTCCACCTCCCATTGCTCAAACCATTAATGCAGCTAGTGAAGGCAAAGAGAGACGATGAACGGGCCCGGCCATGAGGACCAGGGTGGCCAACTTTGTGATCAGTTTCTCCTTCATCTGCTGGGAGGCTGCCAGCATTTTTTGCATCTATTATTTTATGGGGGTTGTAGATGGGGCTCGTGAAGGAGTCCCCATGATTCCTTTTCCTCTGTCCTCTCCCTACAAAGAGGTTCTAGCACTGGGGGTCAATCTTAATACTGTCGGGCCAACTTGGTGCGTACTCCCTGGGCATGCCCTCTTGAAATACTCATGGCTTTGCTTGACCATGTCGTGGGTGATATCTTCAATGGTTGGCCCCTCCTGAGCATTCCAATTTATTGGAGGGAGGGCCAACTTGTCTATTCTGCTTTCTTTGTATTGAGGGTCTACTATGGACCCAATGTCCGAAAAGTCACCCGGGAATTTTTGAAGCTTCAGCCTCTCCATCATCCCCATTGTCATCCAGATGAAGTGGCAGCTCCAAACTTCAAAGTCATCTTGGAAATCTTCCCAGAAGTCCTCCATGTGGAATTTGTGGGGATCTGATTCCCGGGGAAGTGTCATTGCAATCTTGCCTAGAGAATCAAAGTTTTTCTGTGCCAGATAGAATTTTATTAGGCCCAAGCTTTTAAGTTCATTGTTTGCCTCTTTAGTTATGGCCAGAACACATGTGTAATTCCCACAAGTGATTGAGAATGGAACATTCACCACCTTCTTTATAGTGTACAAGGCGTGTAGCTCTAGCATTTGTCGATAGTATTCCAGAAGGATTATTTTGTTCTCACAGTGTTTGGGAAACAAATAGGGTTTTCTAGAGAAGCCGGTTACCCTAATGTAAGTATGTAGCTTGAACTGGATATAATAATGGCCATAACTTCTGACCAAATCCATGGTGTCCTTGAAGAGACGTTACTCGGCGTCTAGGGTAGGTGTGAGAAGATTGTAATAGATGAAGGCGTCGTTAACCTAGCAGAAGCTGAGGAAACTAGCCTCCCATTGGATTTGTGGGAAATAATCCCAAGGAGTGTTTTTCCCCTGGCCAACTCCAAGTTCACCCAATGTGAGTAGCCTATTTGTAATGGGCTGTTGCTGTGCTAAGGCCCAGAGAACATAGGGTGTCATATAAAACTTTGAGTTTCGGGCCACCTGAAGAAACTGTGAGTCCACGTGATTAGAAATGATGGCAGCCCAATCAAACTATTGCTCGCTGGTGGAGATGCTGAGCAGGAAGTAGTACATCCACCCTAAGAATTCCCGGGCATGGGGTTGCCCGAAAATCCTGCATAATGCTATGATCCCCATTTGGATGCTTTCCTTAAATTTAGATCTGGGGATCTCCAACTTCATCCTTTTTGAATCTTTCTTTGGGGTCTTTAACCATTTATTATTTAGATATTGTCGGGCCATAACCTCCAACTGTTGAAATTGTGCCAAGACATCAGATCGAGTGATGAAAGCTACTTTGTAAAATTGGGAAATCCCTAGGCTTGCCCAAAAAGTTGCAGTGTCCAAGGAAACCATGGGTGTAGTGTATCCGGTCAGGACCGGAGCGGCGAGCATGACAGCCCGAACAGAGGAGTTGTAGTGTGCCACGAGGGGATGAGTTCTGGGGCCTGCATAGAACATGGGAAGCAAGCGGTCTTTAGAATCCTGAAAGTTCCAACATTGATGGCCAATTGGTCTCCAGATTTTTGTTGAATAAACATCATCTTAACTAGGGCTTACATTTATGACCACATCCCAACGCTGGTGTCAGTGACCAACTGAACCTGGGACTCGATCTTTGATCCCATAACAACATTGTCCTTCAAATATTTCATGTTGAGGGGAAGCTTTTCCAAGGCCCTCTTAATCTTGGACCTGACAACTGCCCTGTGACTGTCATGGAGGGGAGTTCTGGACTCTCGGGTGGTGAAGATACGGAAGCTTCTGACATAGTGAAAGTGGGATGTTTAAAAACCTGCAAGGTAAAGCGACCATCACAATACTTATAAGAAAAAAAATGCTACTCTGGATTCCAGAGAACTTACCACTGCGTTGCGCATTTCACCTGAAAAGTTAGTTTAGATCATAATCTGGAAAGATATGCATATGATGACAACCTAGGAATTCAACCATAGTTCGGGCCTGGAATTTTTAGTATACTTGATGAAAGTAAGATATGGGCAAGGCGAGGGCATAGGACCCAGAGTCTGGAAAAATATCCGTTGGGAGACGTGACCAGAAAGTGAGTTGTCAGGCCCACATGGGCATCACATGGATATGTAATAAATGGTAAGTTATGGAAGCAACGGTACCAACTGTCTGAATGCATGCAAAGCAGAAGCCACTTGGGCAGTCTTGAATGCACGCATGGGACATAAATTCACCATAAAGGTTGTTTGACGACAGAGAAAGAAAACTGCCATGGTTGAAACTAGCAGAGAGCTAAGCTCCAACCAGGTGGTATTTCGCCATGGGGTGAGCTCACAAACTCAGATGGAACACAGATAAAACACAGTGATCTTGACGTGAAATTGGAAGGATATACATGAAATATACAATAGAGCCGAAGGATATATACATAAAAATATAGCACCCACAAGCCTTTTCACAGTTTTATACAACTACACATATTTACATGAGCTAACCTAAGGCAATGTATATTATCGACATTAATCTACAGCTGCGCAGAGGGCGGAAAACCCTCTCACAAAGCTAACCCACCAACGAGCGACAAACCAAAAACAAAACATGAAAAGGAAAAGCAGAAAGACCGAGCAGAAACAAAACCAGAAAGAGAGGGAGAGAAACCAAAACCAGTAAAGAAAAGGTCAAAAACTAGAGAACCTACCTAGAAGATGAACATAATGGAGAAGGTAGGAACGGGAGGCACCTTGCGATGAGCTCAACCTAGGGATTACTGCAAACAATTACCGTCAAATCACTGGTTAACGACCACTAAACATGGGAGCAAAAGCGGTTTGAAGTCATCTTAATTTTCTTTGATTCACTCTGGATGCACAAGTGTTTAATCGTACTAACTGTAAAAGTGATGCATAATTTCCATTTATACCTGAGGAAAAAGCTAGTTACCCTTTTCCGCGAACTCTGGAACAGGCAAACCTCCAAACTCCAGGCCTGGGGATTCCATGCCACCACACCTTCTTGCGAGGAGAGGACATCATGGTGGAGAATCCTGGAGTCCAAAATCCAAATCTGGAAAGAACAAACTTCAGGACCAAGTTTCGGAGGCATGAAAGATAAAAGCAGAAAGAAAACAAACCCCCCCAGGGGAGGGAAATCCCGGGGAAGGAAACAAAGGAAAACAAAAGACAAGGAAAGAGCCAAAAGCGAAAAGAGGGGACCCAACATTTTGCACACAAAATGTAGGGACAGGTATGTAGGGCATAAAAAATGGCAAATATCTGGGATGAATACCTTAGCGCATTTGAGAACCGTAGAATCTCTGATTAGAAAAATTGGAACAAATCGTTACTCAGAGCACCCTGTTTGTAAGGCGCAAAGCATCTGAGATAATTTGGCAGATACATAATTCAATCCTTGTTCTTTCTTCAGTTGTGGAGTGTGTGCTTTGAAGGAAAATCAAGCCGATGACCTCTGGGAGAAGCAAAGAAGAGACACTAGATCTATCAATCCAAAGTCATCAATTTTGCTTGTTTCCCCTGGATACCAGAGTTTCTACATCCCATCTTTTCTTTCCTTTTCATTTTAATCTCTTTTGGATGGGAGGGCGGTACTTCTTTCACCATTAAGCTTAAGCTTAGCTAAATTTAATGACAATACTTCTTTCACCCTTCCATCCACCATAATTCGCTAAATAGGGCAGAAAACTCTAGACCTAAAAGAATTTTAAAAGTGCAGACATGGGCCAACAAACAAGTGTGACCAAACTACTCTCGGTGTGTCTGATTACTTGTTCCTTTATATTTTTGGTTTAACTGATTGCCAGACTTTCGAGGATAAATCTGATGAATATTGCTCACAGCTTGTTACCCAACTTACAAAATAACTCTGGAGACTGGACCAATTCCACCATGCTAACAATAGATTCCAAGTTCATCATAGTACGAAAGGCATCATCCCAGAGACTAGATGTTATGCGAAGCATACCGGTCTATAGAAAAGGGGGAACAAAACACTGGGAACCCAGAAAGAAAAAAAAAGAAAGCAAAGAGCAAAAAAAAAAAAGAAAAGAAAACTAGGGCGGTCCTGGAGGACAGCCGACAACCACTAACAAGACAAGGCACCCCAAACGGGGCACCAGGGAGGAAATATCTACAAGTAAGAAAATTTACATATGATACAACTCCAGATAAACCTTCCTCATTCAAAATAATGTTTGAGAAACTATCCATTGACGGGCAATGGGACAGGTTCCCCGGTCATGGTATTGAGGTGATAGGTGTTTGCTTGCAGATCTCTGAGATCAAATATGGTCCAAGCTAGAGCCGTTGGAATTTGGTGTGCTTTCCTTTCTTTTCCCGGGCCTTATCCCACAAGAGGACCAAGTCTGAATCTGAAAGGCCTTATACTGGGCTCTTCGGTCGAACCATCGTTTCACTACTGCTTGGTGATGCACAAAATATTCAAGGGTCACGTCTCTTTGTTCTTCCATCCACACTAGGTTTAGGAGCCGAACCTCCACAATATTGTCCCGATTGTTGAATTCCTACATAAATTATAAAACCAGGATCTGTAAGTTAGTAGGGAACACTGGGTTCTGGCCATAAACCAGATGGACTGGGGATGTCCCCAGGGCAGCCTTAATGTGAATATGATCTGCCCAGAGGTTGAATCTCAACTTTTGGTGCCAGTCTCGGGGATTCTATTCTAACAGGTGTTTGATCACTTCAAGAAAATTTTTGTTGGTTGATTCGGCAACACCATTCCCTTGGGGGTAATAGTTGCTAGAAAACTTCAAAGTGATCTTTCGGTCATAGGTCCATTCAAGTAATTGTGCCAAAAAAAATGTCAGACCATTGTCACACACTATAGTGAAGGGCATTCCAAATCTTGTGACAATGTTTTCTTCCAGGAATTTTATAACTATGTCTGTCGTATTGTTTTTGCAAGGTATCACTTCGCACCACTGGGTGCAGTAATCAGTAGTAGTCAAGATGTACCAGTGGTTGGCAGACGAGTTGGGGTTGATTTCCCCGATAAAGTCAAATGCCCATTGGGTGAAAGGTCTAGCTTCAAAAACTGGCTGTAAAGGCATAGCTAGGTTACGCTCATAATGTGTCACGGTTTGGCAAGTATGGCATTTCCAGACGTGAGTATAGACGTCTTTGAAGATACAGGGCCAATAGTATCCATCCTAGAGAATCTGATGGGCAGTGGCGTCAGCTGAGCCATGCCCGGTTCCAAACTGCCCGTGAAATTCTTTGATTATTTTTGTAGCTTGAACCCTATCAATGCACCAGAGGTACACTCCCTCGTAGTTCCTGCAAAAAAGTGTGGCATTTTTTATCATGAAGTGGGTGCTTTTCAACTGCAGGGCGTGAGGTTTGTTTGGAGGCAATCCCTCCAGGCATCTATTATTCAATAAGTACACCAGGTCTGTGTACCATGGATCCTGAGCAATGGACTCCACTGTATATGTTTGACATTCTATGTGGGGAGTCTCTTCTGCCATCACTCTACACAATCCCTGGCCTTGGACTATTTTCATGGGTTGCATTTCTAAATTGTATTTTTGGAGGATGGCCATCCATTACCCCCATCTTTCACCCAACTCACTCTACATCAACAGAGACTTTACCGCTTGGTCTGAGATGATAGCATGTACCTTTCTCTGGAGAATATAATGCCATAATTTCTTCATGGCATGAACAAGAGAAAAGGCCTACTTTTCTAAGGATGAATACCAGACTTTGACGTTCTTGAAAGGGGAGCTCATGAAAGCTATCAGTTATTCTTCCCCTTCGACCTTCTGGGTCAACACTATCGCAATAGAATGCGGCGAAGAAAAGGAATAGATATAGAAAGGGAGGGAGTAGTCCAGGCTAGCCAGAACTGGTGCCTTCATTATCATCTGTTTAATATAGGTGAATGCCCACTTTGCTTCAGGACTCCACTCAATTTTGGTATCTTCCTTCATCATTTTGCTGAGTGATTTTATGATCTCAATGAATCCAGTGATGAACTGTCGGACAAAGTTGATCTTTTCAAAGAAAGACCGCATTTCTTTCTTGCTGTCAGGCATTTGTAGGTTCAGTAGTGCTTCAACTCTCTTAGGGTCGATGGATATACCCTTCTCAGAGACAATATGCCTGAGAAACTTCCCTTTAGTGACCCTGAATATGCATTTCTTAGGGTTGAGGGATATACCATACTAGCGACATCTCTCACAAATCTGGGCGAGGTGGGCAGAATGATCACACCTGTCCTGGGAAAAGATGGTCAAATCATCCATATAGATGATTATACATCGGTTCACAAGGCCCTTGAACGCATTGTCCATAGCCTTTTGAAATGTGGCCCCTACATTAATCAATCCAAAAGACATTCTCCAGTATGCAAATGTTCCCCACTTGGTGGTAAACATCATTTTGTCCCTATCCTCAAATTTAACCATGACTTGGTTGTACTCGGAGTACCCATCCAAGAAGGACATCATTTGTGATCCATTCATGATTTGTAATACCTCATCCAACGAGGGAAGAGAGTGATTGTCTTTCTTGGAGGCTTTTTTCAAATTTTAAAAATCCACGCAAAGGCGGATTTCACTACTTTTCTTCCTCACAGGGACTAGGTTGGCCACCCATGTAAAGATTATCTAGGCTGACAGCAGTTTTTGAACCTCCTGGTGGATTAGAGGCTCGATTAGTGGGTTGACTGGTCATTGCTTTTACTATAAAGGCTTAGCATCAGGTTTGAGTGGGATAGTATGGGTCATGATGGATGTATCGTATGTCTTTAGATCCTCATACCCCTACGCGATCACATCAATGTATTCTTGGAGAACTGCGAGAATCTTCTCCTTCTCCTCAGGGAGCAGGAGGTGCCAGTGTGTATCATTTTCTCTTCATCGGGCTGGTCGATGTTCACTTTCTCAAATTTCTCTCCCTTAGAGGAGGATGATATCTTTTCTTAGCCCCGAGGGTCTGACTCGAAGATCTATTCAAGTGCAACCATCACCTTTAGAATGGTGTTGGTTGGTAGGTCCATGATCCCATCATCTTCATCACCCTAC
The DNA here is from genome assembly GCA_018584345.1 of Thuja plicata. Taxonomy (NCBI): domain Eukaryota; kingdom Viridiplantae; phylum Streptophyta; class Pinopsida; order Cupressales; family Cupressaceae; genus Thuja; species Thuja plicata. The sequence continues at coordinate 383,676 of MU224967.1, forward strand.
CCAGTATCATCGTGATCTCTCTCTTCCACTATCTGGTCCTCAAAGACACCAACATTGGCCATGAAGGCCAGGATATGATGATCATCCTCAAAGACCTAAAAATGGGTAACATTATCTAGAATGGACGGGGTGGGGATCATCTCAACAAAAAATCTCTGGAGACGCGAGCCAGCCATTGGCTCAAGTGTGCTGGCAGAAACAACAAGGGCATCCGAGACATAGTTCCATCTCTGGGGAATAAGATCGATGCCAAAGGCATCAAAATACTTAATAAGGCTCCATGCCTGGTTGCGGTATGCAGCCAGCCTCTTATCATGACAGGTGTATTGACTACGGACATGTTTAACAATCAACTCTGAATCACCCAGGGCCCGGAGGCGAGTGATTCCTTTCCTTAGTGCAAATAGGAGTCCAAGGACCAAGGCCTCATACTCTGTGACATTGTTCATGTAGTTGAACTATAGCCTATAGGACATGAGGAAAGATTTCTCCCATGGGTTGATTAATTCTACTCCGGCCCCACAGCCCTGTTTGGATCGGGACCCATCAAACTTAAGGGTCCACAAGTCATCGTTGGTTGTCTGGGACTGGGAAGACAAAGTGGGTTTTGGATTATTTTTGGGAGGGTTGGGAGGAGTTTCCTCCAGCACTAATGGTACGTGGGTGAGGTTTGTCTCCAGAGGAATTTGTGATTGGGATCCCTGGACATGTGGCACTGAGGAGGCACTTCCAGTAGGAACACTGGGTTTCGGGGAATCAACTGCGTGTTCTTTCTTTCGGAGGGTATTGATGTGTCAGGTAGCAGTGAAAAGACAAGGCTCACACTCTAGCTCCAAATGTTTCAAATAATGCACCTAGCACCAAGTGTCGGACAAGAGTGTGGCGGGGGTCACTGCGGGACCGTGAGAGTTAACCTCAACCGTCAATTTTTCTTCCAGGTCCTGGGTTCTCTGTAGAATTATGGGATCCTCCCCGGGGGTGAAATCAAACGTTAAGATTTTAAGGGGCTGGTACACCCCAGGGGAAGTCTTAGAGAATAGGACCTCATTCACCCTCCCAATTTCTGTGAGGGCCTATCTCATCCGGGGCTCACTTTCAACCTGAATCTTGTTAGATTTTCCTTCCCAGGGGAGCCATAAGTGGGAGAAGTCAGTCAAAAAGTACCTATTCAGGGATTTGGACCAATTTCGACTAAGCAACATCCCATAAGTCTCTGGGATGTCTACCACTTGGACATCGATCATGCTGGCTATCCTGGGGTCCTAAATGAGCTGAATCTGGACATTCTTCAGTTCACCCACCATTTTTAAGGCAGTCTTATCCAGTTGGATTACTGCACCGTTAGACGGGGTGGGTTAGAATCTGAGCTTCTGGCATATGGATAAAGGCATGATGTTTCCCGAAGCCCTAGAATCTACTAGGAAGTTGTGTATGTTCTTTCCTTGTATGTTCAAGCCTAGCAAGAAGGGAGGATCTTTAGTGTTTCCCTGAAAGATAGTCGCGTTGGCATCCTCAAAAGAGACGGTCTTGGGTGGGCAACTGACGACTTTCGGGTTTCCCAAGAGCTTTAGAAGGGACTTCTTCTGCTTGGGACAATTCAGAAAAATCTCCATCAAGGTCATGGAGGTGGTGGTTTGTTCTAACACCTTCATGATGTTAAACCTTCCTCCCAAAAATTGGTGGCTTCCCTCGGCCGGGTCCTTAGCTTGGTTAGAGCTAGAACCTTTTGGAGGGACAGACCGATCGGTCGTGTTGTCCCAGGGAGGAGTATCCTTGGGAGGTGTGGGCATGTAAACTGGTCCTTTACCAGCTTGACTCTGAGTGTTGTAGGGAGTCTGTGGGTTGGTGAAGGCATTGGCGTCAAAGGTCAGAATAGATTCATCAAAAAACCCCTACAATTTGGGCTCTTCTTCATCTCTTTTATCTGTTCCAAAGAAGATGATCTCATAAGTGAAGGCACCGTGAGTGGGTTCTTGTATAGGAGGCTCTGGGGGAGTAGGATCATGCGCTTGTTATCTATTCAGCTGGGAAATCATGATAACTTTCTCCAACGTGGCACAGTTTACCTCATTGTGAGAGCCTCTGTCATGCAATATACACTAGTTGGTCATGGGTTGGAAGTCTGTGACTGACGTGAAATGGGACGGTCCAGCACCACTCTAGTTGGTGTTTTGGTTCAAAGGCAGCCCTCTGGCATTGGCATTGTTATTCCATTATTGTTGGTTGGGCTGAGGCCCATTGTTGTAGTTCCTTCCTCTGACATTGTTATTTCGTTGGCTGGAGAAAATATTCCCTCTCTCAGAATTGGAATTCTGGGGTGTGTAGGACCCCGCCTTCAGTTGACCCATGTCCACAGTCAGGGTGGACAACATTCGCCAGAGGGATTCAACCTCGACGGTCAATTGGGTGTTCGCGTCATAGTATGACGGTTTTTATTGTTGGTTCCCTGGGAAAGCAACAGTATTTTTCAGAGTTGAGTGTGGCAATCTTCCAGCTGTGGAATATTGGAAGAAATTCACTTCGGGCGGTTGTGTCTATGGTTGTTGCATTTGCTGTGGCTGGTTCCAGGGAAAAGATTCCAGACCTGGTATTGTTTGGGTCTGAGATGGATATATGTACCGGGCCTGCTGGTCTATCGGCAGTGGTGGGGGATTCACGGCCATCGTGGGGGCACCCATTACCTAATTGGGGTTATATCCCCCGGCGTAAGAAGTTCTATCAGGTATCATGTTAAATGGCATGCTCTGCCCAATCCTTCCTGGAGATTTGTTAAGGCCGATGTACAGTTCTAAGGCTAGGTTGTAAACCTTCACCAAAGTATCCCAGTCACCCAGAGCAGTTGTTCTCCAGAGGAGAGTGGCAAAAAAGGGTTCCATTGCATTGAGATAGGTCTAGATAGTCACCTCTGTGGATGGGATGAAGAGACCCATGCACCATTTTAAGGCACATTGGAACCGGTGATTGAATGCTGCAAGGGGTTCATTCGATTCCTTCCTGATAGAAATGAATTAGCTGTGGGACCATGCTGGGTCCACATGTACGCAGAAGGTAGCTAGGAAGGCATCCTCCATGTCCTGCCAACTTTTGATGGAGTTGGCAGGAAGGTTAAGGTACTAGTTCAGTTCGTTCTATCCCAGGGACAGAGGGAACATCTGGGTCATAACGTCTTGATGTTGGATCCGGTGTCAGTTCATGGGATCTTTGTATGCCTATAGATGCTCCTCTGTGGTTTGTGAACCTAAGTGATCATTTCAAGGACAAATCTTTTCTGGGTGTGAAGGTATATCATTGGCTGCACCCGTAAAAGTTTCTATTGGGGACCCGGTATTTCCAAAATACACAGCCATTGAGGGAGTTGGATTCTGACTAGGTTGAACACTAGTTCCCGGGATCATCTGGGGGAATTGGGTATTTTTTGGTATGCTAGATCCCCAAACAATGGTGGCTAACTTGGCTTTTGGGGTCTGTTTCTTTCGAGCGGGAGGCTCAAGTTTGACAAATTGTCCGAGATTGGGAGCTGATCTAAGGATTCGTTTGAATCTTGCTGGTGAACATGATCCAATCCCACTGAAGGCTTGACTCCTAAAACTATGGCTTGGGGAACCCTCGGGTGGTGTAAAATCTGAATCCATAGAGGGGGACAAGTTCATGCCCTCCCTCTAGTGCTAGTTTCTATTGACATGACTTTGTGACCGGGTCCGCTAATAGAGGTAAGTTGTCACCGGGTACCGGGGTATTGGCCAACTTCGCCTGTAAAGGTTGTCCAAGGAAATGAGATTCCCTGGGGCTCCAAGCATATGAGAGTTGGGTCTTGATAGTGCGGGGATCAGTTGGGAAATGTGACTATTTTGTTTGAGGGGGATAGCTGGTTATCTTAACTTGTCTTCTCCAGGGTTCAGGTGAGTGGGGTTTCCTACAAGCGTGCATTTACTTAACAAATGAAATTCAAAAGATACTGCAGAGTTAGAATTATTTCATCTACCTATAGTTATACTGAACATTCAAAACATCGACAATGCTCTAACACACTACACTAAATACCAAAGAAATATATAACCATTAGCTCATATTAGATCAGTAGCGGAGGAAAAGAAGATCATTAATCTACTAAAAGCATCAGAGAAAAGGACATAAAGAAGACAAAGCATAAAATAGCATTAACCAGAGATTAGAATTCCAACAACTTCATTGATAGAACTCTTCCTTCTTCATTAACATGTCTTCCAGCAAGCACGGGTGCGTGGTACAATGGTGGCTCCAAGGGAGCATTTAACTACTGAAAGCTTAGAAAGTATGGAGCATTGAGGTCTGCAACTAAGAACTGAGAAAACCAAATTTCTATTAACTATAGACTGCAAAATCATCAATTTTTCTGACCCTTGGAATGAGGCCGGACTTATCATTTATACACATCACTTGACCTAAAACTTAACCTAACTTATTTTACACTTTGCAATACAATATTACTTCCAGTGGCCGGTACTACCTGCATGACACTACAAAAGACCTCAAGACGGAAAAGGTTTGTCATGCCAGAAGAATAAGACAAGAAAAGAGGAGTGGAAGAATCATCCTCGAGAAGAGAGCTGGCAGAAGAGAAGAATAAATCTGATCTCCTGGGGATCAAGGCTACATGCCTCATAAATGGGAGGGCGTCTCACTGTCTCTGATGCGCCAGGTGTAACATTGGAGCGGCACCTTGGGAAGACCATCTATCAGAACCTTCTTGTCAAGCCAACGTGCCTTGTTGTGATTACCTACTTTCTGACAATCTTTATTAAATGCCTCGAAAGTGACCGATCAGCCTTGGGAAGCGGGACACGGTTCACTTAAAGAATACAAAAATATAGGATCTAGAATTCTAGGATCTGAGACTTACGCTCCAAAGAATAAATGAACACAGAAATTACATCTCCCGTTTGATCATTTTCGGGATTCGGAGGACTCTATTGTTGTTTTCTATCATTAAAAGTCTGGAGGAGATGGGAGATCCCATCCTCATTGATATCCTTAAGGCTACCCCTTCGATACTTGGCCACCTCAAATTGCTCACCCAGGTCTGAAACATTTGTCTTAAATTTTTTGGCCATTTTTGCCGCGTCGTGACCTCTGAGCACCATGCGAGTTATCTACATCATCTTTTCTCCATCTATCCCCTCCGGAGATTGGTATCTCGATTCCATTAATTCGTAAAACTTCCCCAAAACATACTCCTCCAGAGTGCATGTGTCAGTGCTAAATGGATTAGCTCCGGAGACCTTCACAACAAAAGAATTGTACAAATTGAAATAATATTGGACTGCATTGGCCTTATCACGCAGGGTCCCTACCAGTTGCTTGATTACCCCCAATGTGAGGTCAAGTTTGGAGTGCTAGGTCGTTACGAAATCAAATGACTCCTCTGCCAAAATTCTAGATTCGGAGACAATCTCCTCCCCGATGCTGAGGAGTTCTCCCAACTCAACCTTCCATGCCTCGTAGTTTTCAATATCTCCCTCCCAGATGGAGATAGTAGTTTCGACCTGGTGCAAGACATGGAGGGCTGCATATAGGTACAGGAGTGTGGACATTAAGAAACATCAGATTTTTCCCACTTGCAAGGTAACCCATTCATCGATCGCCTGGGATTTTCTTTTTATCGCCCATAGTGCGTCTATGTCACCCTGAGGAAGTGGTGCACTGGATGTGGAGGCACCCAGGGGAATGACACTAATAGGTTGGGCCAGCTCCATTAATATCCCCATAAGATTTGCATTTTTCTCCTTCTCTACCCTGAATTACTGGGCCTCTTTCTCATAGTGATCCTCTACTGCCTTGGCTGCTTCTTTTAATAGGTCTAACTCACCCTGTTTTCCTCTCTTCCCTAGTGATATCTCTGTGACATTGTAATCTTCGGCCCAAGTTGTTTCTTCGTCCACATTTGGGGAAGGTTTCGCGATTACTGCGAATGTATCTCCGCTCGGCCTGGTCCGAAGAGTATGGACCGTCCGGGCTTTCTTAGCCTTTGGCGGGTTCTGCGCCTACGCCATCACCTCAGCCAAGGAGAGATGGGCTTTTGGTGTTGTGGGGACCTTTCTCTTTTGAGATTCCAACAACCATTGTGGCGGTAGGGGTGGCTTTGCAACCAAAATCTGTTCTTGTGATTTCTCCCCGGGATCTTGTTGTGCCCCTTCAGCAGTATGAGGTACTTTTGGCTCCTTCTCTGTACCTTTTGGTTCTCCAGTGATACCTGCTTTGGTGGCACCTGTATCTTCTACCCCTATGTCTGCATCCTTGGTAATATTAGGATCATCGCTTGTTTCCCTGGGGTTTTCTTCTTCATCTAGCTGCTTCTCTTTATCAGCTTCTGCTGCTAGGATGTCCTCCTCTACTAGTGTATCCTCTATAGGTGAGGGAGGCGTCAGGCCAAGATTTAGAGTTTGGGCCGCTGTGATTACCTCCCTAAATGATACCTTTGGTGGAGGCATCTAGAACATGATAGTTGGGGTCACGGTTGCTCTCGTGGGTCTAGTTTCCCTAACCGACACCATTTGTTCATCTTGGGTCTGCCTGCCTTCCAAGACCTCTTCAACCTATATTGTCGGGGCTTCGAAACCTTCACCTATTCTTCCCCCTTTTCTTCTTCTTCCCAGGCTTCTTGTTCTTGCGCGAGCTCTTGCTACGGGAGATCTTCTTGTGCAGCGATCTCTTCCGCTGATTGATTGATGTCCCCCTGCAAGTTTCCAAACTCATAAGCCCTAAACACATCATCAAACTCATCATGGGGTGGGATATTTTCTAGGGTGTGTTCCGGTTCTTTCTCTAGCTCTATGGAGTTGGAAGAAACAATTTGTATTTCTGAGATGTTTGCCATCCCAAGTTCCTGCTCTATCCTCAGCTTTGCATTGGGCTTCTTCTTTCACCTGGTCACCAAAGGGGGCCCCGCATCCATTAGAGTTGCCTGCTCCTCTTCCACTCCAATTCCCATTGCTCGAAACATTAATTCGGCCAGTGAAGGGGAAGGGGGAGGACGAACGGGCCTGGCCATTAGAACCGGGGTGGCCAACTTTGTGATCAGTTTCTCCTTCATCTACTGGGAGGCTGCCAGCGTTTATTGCATCTGTTCTTTTATGGGGGCTTCAGATGGGGCTCGTGAAGGAGTCCCCATGATTCCTTTTCCTCTATCAGGCCAACTCGGTGCGTACTCCCTGGGCATGCCCTCTTGAAATACTCGTGGCTTCGCTCGACCACGTCGCGGGTGATATCTTCAATGGTTGGCCCCTCTTGAGTGTTCTAATTTATTGGAGGGAGGGCCAACTTTTCTATTCCCCTTTCTTTGTATTGAGGGTCTACTGTGGACCTGGTGTCCGAAAAGTCACCCAGGAATTTTCAAAGCTTCAGCCTCTCTCATCCCCATTTTCATCTGAATGAAGTGGAGGCTCTAGAATTTAAAGTCATCTTGGCAATCTTCCCAGAAGTCCTCCATGTGGAATCTATGGGGCTCTGATGCCCAGGGAAGTGTCGTTGCAATCTTTCCTAGCGGATCAAAGTTTTTTCGCGCCAGATAGTATTTTGTTAGGCCCACGCTTTTAAGTTCATTGTCTGCCTCTTTAGCTGAGGCCAGACTACATGTGTAATTCCCACAAGTTATTGGGAATGGAACATTCACCACCTTCTTTATAGTGTACAAGGCGTGTAGCTCCAGCATCTATCGGCAGTATTCCAGAAGGATTATTTTGTTCCCACAGTGTTTGGGCAACAAATAGGGTTTCCCGGAGAAGCTGGTTACCCGAATGTAAGTATGTAGCTAGAATTGGATATAATAATGGCCTTAACTTCTGACCAAATCCATGACCTCCTTGGAGAGATGGTACCTAGCATCCTGGGTAGGCATGAGAAGATTGTAATAGATGAAGGCGTTGTTAACCCGACAGAAGCTGAGGAAACTAGCCTCCCATTGGATTTGTGAGAAATAATCCCAAGGAGTCTTTTGCCCTGAGCCAACTCCATGTTCACCCATTGTGAGTAGCCCATTTGTAATGGGGCATTGTTGTGCTAAGGCCCAAAGAACATAGGACGTCATATAAAACTTTGAGGTTCGGGCCACCTAAAGAAACTGTGAGTCCACGTGATTAGAAATGATGGCGGCCCAATAAAAATATTGCTTGCCAGTGGAGATGCCGAGCAGGAAGTAGCACATCCACCCTGAGAATTCCCGGGCATGGGGTTGCCCAAAAATCCTGCATAATGCTTTGATCCACATTTGGATTCTTTTCTTAAATTCAAATCTGGGGATCTCCAACTTCATCCTTTTTGAATCTTTCTTAGGGGTCTTTAACCATTTATTATTCAGATATTGTCAGGCCATAACCTCTAGCTATTGAAATTGTGCCAAGGCATCAGATCGAGTGACAACAGTTGCTTCGTCAAATTGGGGAATCCCTAGGCACACCTGAAAAGTTGCAGCGTCCAAAGAAACCATGGGTGTAGGGTATCCAGTCGGGACCGGAGCGGTGAGCATGATAGCCCGAACAGAGGAGTTGTAGTGTACTGCGAGGGTGAGGATGAGTTTCGGGGCCTGCACAGAACATGGGAAGCAAGCGGCCTTTAGAATCCTGAAAGTTCCAACATTGATGGCCAATTGGTCTCCGGATTGTCGTTGAATAAACATCATCTTAACTAGGGTTTGCATTTCTGACCACATCCTGACACTGGTGTCGGTGACCAACTGAACCTGGGACTCGATCTTTGATCCTGTAACAACATTGTCCTTCAAATATTTCATGCTGAGGGGAAGATTTTCCAAGGCCCTCTCAATCTTGGACCTGACAGCTACCCTGGTGACTGTCGTGGAGGGGAGTTCTGGACTCCTGGGTGGTGAAGATGCGGAAACTTCTGACATAGTGAAAGTGGGATGTTTGAAAACCTGCAAGGTAAGGCGACCATCAGAATACTTATAAGATAAAAAATGCTACTCTGGATTTTGGAGAACTTACCACTGTGTTGCACATTTCACCTAAAAATTTGGTTTAGATCAGAATCTAGAAAGATATGCATATGATGACAACCTAGGAATTCGACCATAGTCCGGGCCCGAAAGTTTCAGCATACTTGACGAAAGTAAGATATGGGCGGGGCAAGGGCATAGGACCCGGAGTCTGGAAAACTAACCGTTGGCGGATGTGACCGGAAAGTGAGTTGTCAGGCTCACGTGGGCGTCACATGGCTATGTAATAAATGGGAATTTATGGCGGTGATGACGCCAACTATCTGAACACGCGCAAAGCGAAAGCCACTTGGGCAGTCTTGAATGCATGCATGGGACATAAATTTGTCATAAAGGTTGTTTGACGGTGGAGAGAGAAAATTGCCATGGTTGAAACCAACAGAGAGCCGAGATCCAACCAGGTGGTATTCCACCATGGGGCGAGCTTGCAAAATTAGATGGAACACAGACAAAACACGGTGAGCTTGACATGAAATTGGAAGGATATACATGAAATATACAACAGAGCTGAAGGATATATACATAAAAATATAGCACCCACAAGCCTTTTCACAGGTTTATAGAACTACACATATTTATACAAGCTAGCCTAAGGAAATATACATTATCGACATTAATCTACAGCTGCATAGAGGGCGGACAACCCTCTCATAGAGCCAACCCACCAACGGGCGACAAACCAAAAACAAAACACGAAAAGGAAAAGCAGAAATACTGAGTGTAAACAAAACCAGAAAGAGAGGGACAGAAACCAAAAGTAGCAAAGACAAGGGCAGAAACTAGAGAACCTACCTGGAAGATGAACACAACGGAGAAGGTAGGCATGGGAGGTACCTTGCGACGAGCTCAACCCAAGGATTACCGCAAACAATTACCACCAAGTCACTGGTTAACGGCCACTAAACACAGGCGCAAAAGCAGTTTGAAGTTGTCTTAATTCACTTTGATTCACTCTGGATGCATAGGTTTTTAATCTCGGTAACTGTAAAAGTGATGCATAATTTCTATTTATACCCAAGGAAAAATCTAGTTACCCTTGTCAACGAACTCCAGAATAGGCAGACCTCCGAACTTCGGGCCTGAGGATTCCATGCCACCATACCTTCTCGCGAGGAGAGGACATCGTGGCGGAGAATCCCGAAGTTCAGAATCCGGCTCTGGAAAGAAAAAACTCTGAGACTGGGTCCCGGAGGCTCAAAAGACAAAAGCAGAAAGAAAATAAACCCCCCCTAGGGGAGGGAAAGCCCAGGGAAGGAAACAAAGGAAAACAAAAGACAAGGCAAGAGCCAAAAGCGAAAAGAGGGGACCCAACATTTTGCACACAAAATGTAGCGACGGGTATGCAAGGCATAACAGGTTGTCTCATTACCAGTTGAATGTAGGTGGTAACTATTGAAGGTAGATGTGAGTTTGTGTAGCCCCATTAATTTTTATCCTATTTCAACTTTGCATAATAATAAACAACTTGGTAAATTTCAAAAGCTTCTTCATGGATTTGTTTTGTTAAATTTTTTCTCTCGTCTAAGAAAATAGAGTCAAATTAATTGCTCTCATTATATTTGCATGTATATAAAATTAGGCCAATGCCCTCTATGTAATTAAAATTAGAACAATACCCATTAGAAGTTTATTTTTGGTGTTAATTGTTAAAGGTACACACCATTAATTTGTATTATGTTTCATCTTTGTTATATTTTTCTTTTTTGATAATATTCTACCATAGGAGGTGTATCCCTTTAATTCATCTTTAATAAAACAAATTACATCCATTGGGAAATCATTATGATCCCTTCACTATGTGTATTTATCCTCTCAATTTGAGAGGTAGAGAATAAACCTTCATACTAACCAAAAAAATTAGCAAAGGAAACTATAGACTTCTTTTCGAGAATTTCCCTATACAAAACAATGCTTTTCTTGGTTATCCTTTGGATGGTTTGACTAGCATAACATAGATTTCTATATTATCCACTTCATCTTTTTCACCTCTTTTTTTTCTCTTTACATGACCCATATTAAGTTCTACCTTACTAACCTAGTAAATGGTTATGTTCTCTCTCTTTTTCTTGAATATTATTTTTCTCATAGTTTGAGATTGATGAGGACCTAAGCCACTTGGGGGCATGGTTTTTTCCTTGTCTCTTTTTCCTTAATGAGATCTCTTTCCTATGCCTTGATCAAAGGTCAAGACAAATTTAAAACCTCTTCATGAGAAATTCAACACTTGTGAAGGTACATCTTGTCAATCCTTTGTTACTAAAAACTTGATTTTTCCTTTATGCAATTTTAAGGTTAATTCCTATACAAGGGTTTGTGATGCAGAGGACATCGATGGTATTCTTAAATCAGCATCGAAACATTCTTGAATCTTCATATTATCCTTTCTTTCTCTATAAACGTCTATTTGAACTCACAAATCTTTCAGCATTCCAATAATAACATTGAAACTTACTCTGACAATATCAACTTCATAGTAATACTCTCCTTGTTTCATTACTCACGGATAGCCGATTGCTATCCACAGATCTTTCGTGCCTTTTTGGTATATTGAAGCATGACCATGCATGTGAATCAAAATTTCACCACCTTTTCCCTCTCTTCAAAGGTTGATTACAAGGTAAGGATCTTCGTCCAATACCTTAAGGACGACCTCTATTAGCCACAGCTCAATCTATTGCAAGAACCACTTTGCACATATCTCACTCTAGTCTCTTCATCATTATGACTGCCAATGCATGGTGTCCGCATGGCTAAGACAAATGTACCAACCTTCCCGCAATGTCGTTGAATGCAAGGAGCCACCACAAGAATGTGTAACAGTTCTTAGTCAACCATTTTCAAACTTAATACCCTAGAGAAGTTACAGTCGAGTATCTAACTGACTCTGTGCTCCACCAATCGACTGCTATCACCCCAGCTCAGGACTGTTATAAACAAAACATAAAACAAAATAGCTATTGATAATCCTTCGATGATGGTACAACACCAGGTTCAACAAACTATTAAACTCCTTCCACAAACCCAATCCATTACACTTTTATGCACTTACATAAAATGAAATCATAACTGAGTAACATATAAAACCATTCAAAGAAGGATTATGAAATCAATCATACTTCATCGATAGAGAAATCGTCTAACTAGGACTGCATAAAAATGTTTACATAAAAGAGGGAGAAACTCGAAACAAATTAGGATAACTCCATTAAATTAATGTCTGCAATTACAATGAATGACTCTCTGGATGCCGCCAGAGATCCATTTGGATTCTCTACTAATCTTATATTCACTATCTCCAATACCTATTCTCTATCAACTCTACTTTGATTACAAAATGTTTTCTATATAAAGACAACCTCAGCAGTTACAAAACCATACGTTTCCTTTCGACGATTTGTATTCCATTCGGCTACAAATGCACTTGGCAGGTTATTGCAGAATTTCTAATCATGTTTAGGTTTCGATTCGAATACATTTGAATATCTTTAGAAATAAGGTGAACTTAAGTACTTTCACGAGTTCCACTGCACCATACTGCCAAACTTAAAATGTTTCCATGTCCCATGGAAACGTGCTGGTGAGAATATACAAACAAATTTTTACCTTTACTAGATCGATGCCTCCCCTGCTTCCTCTATCTCTTTCAACTGTGACTCCTATCAAATAAGTTTATACTGCTGCCTCAAATGGTGCTTTCTCATTCCACAGTCCACTCCTTCGTGCTCCATCACAACCATTGTTCCTCACCTGGGATTCCTTCATGCCTCTCTCCCCAGTCTATCGATGACACACAAGACCATCTCCTATGGCCTTTGGTAGACCTTCCTGTCCACTCACTGCAGCTGTGCAAACCAGCACCAATCTGCAACCACAAACTTCACAATAAGATTCCAACATAACCCAATACTGCCTGGTTTAGACTCTATCTACACACTCAGAATATTCTGAGCTTTGATACCACTTGATGCAGAGGGCATCGATGGTATTCTTAAATCAGCATCAAAACATTCTTGAATCTGCATATTATCCTTTCTTTCTCTATAAGCGTCTATTCGAGACTCAAAAATATTTTAGCATTCCAATAATAACATTGAGACTTACTCTGACAATATCAACTTCATAGTAATACTCTCCTTGTTTCATTACTCACCGATAGTCGATTGCTATCCATAGATCTTCCGTGCCTTGCTGGTATATTGAAGCACGACCATGCATGTGAATCGAAAGTTCACCACCTTTTCCCTCTCTTTGAAAGCCGATTACAAGGTAAGGATCTTCGCCTGATACCTTAAGGATGACCTCTATTAGGCATGGCTCATTCTATTGCAAGAACCACTCTGCACATATCTCACTCGGGTCTCTTCATCATTATGACTGCCAATGCATGGTGTCCGCGTGGCTGAGACAAATGTGCCAACCTTCTCATGATGTCGTCAAATGAAAGGAGCCACCACAAGAGTGTGTAACGGTTCTTATTCAACCATTTTTTAACTTAATACCCTCGAGCAGTTACAATTGGGTATCTAATCGACTCTGTGCTCCACCAATTGACCGTATCACCCCAGCTCGGGACTATTATAAGTGAAACACAAAACAAAATAGTCATTGATAATCCTTTGATGATAGTACAACACTAGATTCAACAAACTATTAAACTCCTTCCACAAACCTGATCCATTACACTGTTACGCCCTTACATAAAATGAAATCATAACTGAGTAACATATAAAACCATTCAAAGAAGTATTATGAAATCGATCATACTTCATCGATAGATAAATCGTCTAACTAGGACTGCATAAAAACATTTACATAAAAGATGGAACAACTCGAAATAACTTAGGATAACTCCATTAAATTAATGTCTATAATTACAATGAATGGCTCTCTAGTTGCCGCCAGAGACCCATTTGGATTCTCTACTAATCTTCTATTCACTATCTCCAATACATATTCTCTATCGACTCTACTTTGATTACAAAATGTTGTCTATCTAAAGACAACCTCAGCAGTTACAAAACCGTATGTTTCCCTTCGACGCTTTGTATTCCATTCGATTACAAATGCACTTGGCAGGTTATTGTAGAATCTATAATCGTGTATAGGTTTTTATTCAAATACATTTGAATATCTTTAGAAATAAGGTGAACTTAAGTATTTTCACGGGTGCCACTGCACCAGTTTGATTAAGGCAAAACCCTTTATCCCAATATTTTCTCATTTTATGTGTTGAGGTGACAGGTGATAGAGTTACGGAGTTGACTACAAGGTCTAACAGTCTAATACATATCTTCTAACTCTTCATCACTTTTTGTCTGATCAAGGGTAACTCCCTCCATGAGGTAGCAGTCCAGTCAGCCCCTACACTCTAGGTTTCCCCTTACATACAATTTAGGTTGAAAATTGGTGTGCAAGTTAGTTACAATGTCTCTTACTCAAATTCAGTCTGGGAATTTTCTCATTGGGCTGATATCTATTTTCATATATAGATTTCCCTCATTGCATCCTATCTCACCCTATTTATTTCATTTCTTCATTCCAAATTACATGAATCAACCATTCCATTTTTAGAGAAGGAGAAAACCTTACACTTGTTTGACGCTAAAGTTTCCTTAAGCCTAGTGGGTACTTTTATTCTTCCTAATGTAATGAAAGAGAGAGGGATTAAATTTGGGGTGTGAGCATCCTAGCTTGGTTGACTATCCTAGTGAACATTCTCTGATGCAGAGGCTATAGGTCCACTTTGTCCAACAGGACTGAATCTCTCAACCCTTCAATGAGATTCCTATAGGCTCTACACCTTTGAAAAAAACTTCCAACTATAACGCCTAGCTTTCGAACACATGTCAATCAATACCATATAAATCGAGCAACAGTATGTGCCGAGCAACAGTATATGTCGAGCTCTTCAGCGACCGAGCACTACAACTAACCCCTTTTCCAAACAAGTAGGAAAACTAAGGGTGGATTCAAATACCCTTTTTCAATCTTAAATAAAATATCCAAGACCCAACATAGGTTACTTTGGACCAAAATACCCAACTACTCACTGAGCCCCTGTTTTAGGCATGAAAATGGACCATTTAACAAAGCAAGTACCCAGTAAACTTACTCCCAAGACCCAAGACTCTCAAAAGTCTCTCAATAGGGTTCGAATCAAAGGATTATCAACTCAAATAGGTTCTATAACCAATGCAAACAAAAAACCCCCAATATGGCTATCCCCAAGCCCTCAAAACAAGGGTTTTTCAGATCTCCACTCTTCAAGCCTTTCTAGACTCAAAAAATGATTGATTAACCATTAGATGGACATATCCATGCACTCCAAGTCATAAAACTATACGCCTCTCTCTCTGGTTTCCCACAGCTTTCCAAGGGCGGGGGTTAGTAGCAAAGGTTTCACAAGTGAATGCAAATCAAGTACGCAATAGCTACTAAACGAATAATAGAAACGTGAGCAATAAAATGTACAAACAAGAGAAAGGAAGACAAACGAATGCAAACCCTTTGATTCTTGAAGCTTCTATTGTTTCTCTCTACTCCTTCCGAAACATTGTTCTTGATGCTCAGTATTGGCGGGGCAGCGTCTATGACTTGAGAAGCATTGAGAATTTGACAATTGATATGTGTGTGTGATCGCAAGATGGCTTGAATGCTGACAGAGTAATGGCGCTTGTAAGCTTGAAATCCTGGATCCTTCAAATGGTTATGAAGGGTTTATTATATAGGAATT
>MU224967.1:401051-411219 GCA_018584345.1 Thuja plicata
GAAATTGAGTTTAATTAATTAAATGGTGATAATTAATCAATTAAAGCTTAATTAATTAAATAAAATTAATTATTTAATTAATTTTGGGAATTGGATTCGATGATTTGAGAAATGAATTTAGAAGAAAATAGATGATTAATTAATGATTAAAAAACCATTAATTAATAGATGAAAATTAGTGCTTTTAATGTAAAGTCGCAAGCCTGTCCATTTTAGGGTGTCTACAAAAACATACCCCTCATGAAGGTAGAACTTCCACTGTTGTTCCTATATACCTCCATTTCCTTCACAAAACCATGTAATCAGTCATGCATTCGGTGATCACGCCGCAAATTCATGTTATCCTTGCATCATAAATGGTTAAAAAATTAATATAAACTATTACGATTCATATCCCAATCACAATAAGTATGGTATGGGGATGAATCTTCAATCCATTGCATAAACCCCTGCCAAAATAAGGACTATCATGGTACAATCAGCCTTATTGGCTTGAGACTCAATCAAAATACTATCAAATGGATTCAAAAAAATTATATAAATATCTAATAAAGCTATCAAATGCTTGGATTCAATAGAACATCAAATAAATTAACAAATTTGCAAGAAAATCCTTCTTTATTGAATCAAAATCAAGTACAGTCCTAGATATCTCAATCCCAGTCTGTACATCCTCTTTTCCATCATTGACTAAGTCATGGAACAAATTTCAAATAGCCTCTCCTAACTTCCCCATCGATTGGAAGTGTTAAACACACTAAAAAAATCTAAAACTACTTTCCCACCCTTTCGTAACTAGCTGTTGGGATTTGAAAATTCAAATCTTAACTTACATTTTATTTGAAATTTAAACTTATAGACTCATTAATCAAATGGATTCCAATATCCTAGGACCAAATAAACTATTCAAGGCCCTAATTACCCAATTTAACCCCATGGAGCACTAATGGCTCATTTTACATCATTTTTCTCCTAAGGTCCTTATCAAGCCCTTTAGGAGTTTTACCAATTCTATCATATTCATCATTGTATATGGTCATTATAGGCTTTAGGATCTCCCAACTAACTTGGAGAGATGTCTTCATGCTCCTCTTCATTCTCTGATCAACTGGCGTCTTCAAGTTCCTATGTGTTCTCATAGATGCTCCTGCATCATACACCCCACATTCAAAAGAGCTCTTGTCCCAAGAGCCAATGCTCTTTGTCTTCAAACCATCCATCCTCCTAGATGATGTTCTGCATCCTTGTACCCTTTTAGGATTTTGCAACATCTGCTTCATACCTACAATCACATTGTTAGCAAAACCATTACAACATAAAACATATTTATCACCATTTTCCCTGCTATGCTGGTATTTGGAACAGTCAGCATGCCCTTTATTGTCCAACCTTCCCAGGCCCTTACAAACATTGTTTGAACTCCTCCCATCATTACTCTTCCTCTGATCTAATGGAGGACACCATACTCCTCCAATGAGAATGTTGTTTTTATGATTATGATCAGCATCATTCATCATGTTGTTAGAATCATCATGCCTCCTCATTAACAAAGATTGCCTCCATTTTTGATTCTTCACCAAGGACTGATTGTTAATGTCTCCCACATACTCTCTTTTTCCAAAACACACAATTCTAAACTTACCATCACAAGGTAAAGGTGTTAGAATGAATCTCTGCCCTCTCTGACATACAACATATGTATTTTCAAACCCATAGTGAATTGTTCTCCTAGAAGACTTCCAAGGCCTACCTGGGATAATGTGGCAACATCGCATAGGTACAACATCACAAAGTACTGGATATCATGGTATTCTCCAATACTAAAATCAACATATGACTGCTTTCTTATCATTAAATTCTGATCATTATTAACCCATGACACATTATAAGGATGCTCAAGTGGAAACATTTTCAAGTTAAGCTTCCTTACCATCTCATAAGAAACTAAATTCTCAAATGAACCAGAATCAATGATCATGTTGCATACTTTACCATGACTTTTACAATGTGTTCTAAAAAGAGATACCTTTTTCCTCTCTTGTTGCTGCATAGGTGTCTTCCTCACCATCAAATATTCACCTTCTTCTAGGTCTGCCCTCCTTGATTATTGTACTAGTTGTTTATCTTCTTCCTCTCCACCTTGTGTCAAGTGGACTCTCTTCTCTACCTTCTTGAAGTCTACCTCCTTCTCAAGACACCGATAATATTGATGCCCTACTGCTCCACAGGTAAGGCATTTACCAGTGAACACACCATCACCTTTTCCATAACCAGATTTGCCACCTCCTCTTTGTCTTGTATCAACAACTATCCCTTTTCCTTTGTCATCACAAGACTGCTCTTGCACATCATTGGATCTGCCTCCCCTGCCTTTGTTTGGATTACCTCTACCACCACCATTCTTTTCTTGTTTTCTTCTCAACTTCTCCTCATCTCTCACTGCCAACTTGTAACATTCCTCAACAGATCTAGGGGTTACAATACTTAATTCATCTTGGATGTTGAATCCAAGCCCCCCCCCACCAAATACCTAGACATCTTTTCTTCCACATCTTCTTCATGGCCAACTATAATGTCTAACTTGTGAAATTATTTAGTGTACCCTTGTACATCTAAGTCTTTTTGTCTAAGACCTTGAATTTTCTTATACATCTGCACCTTGTAGTCACTAGGTAAAAATTTAGCTTTCATTTTATCGATCATAGCAAACCAAGAAGTAATCTTGGGCTTATTGCTCTTCTATCTCTCTGCTTGAACACAATCCCACCATAATAGGGCGTGTCCTCTCAACCTTGACTTTGCAATCCTTACTTTTTGTTCATCTTCAATGTCTTCACATTCGAAGTAGTTTTCCATGGCACTGAACCAATCAACGAGTTCATCATCCATCTTACCTACATACATGGGTAATTCTGATCTTCCTTTGCATCTCCACTTCTTATTGCCTTTGAAAACTTATCCATCCTCACATCTTTTGGATTCATTTGTGGTTCTTCTCTCAAAGGGATTTCCTCTTCTCCTTGGTCTTCATATTCATCATCTTCTTCTAACCTACTCTTTCCTCTTTTCTCAAGGATAGTCAATTTTCCAATCAAGGATTGCATCTCCTTGTCCTTCTCAATCTTCTCCCTTCTCTCTTGTTCAAGGGTTTCTCTCATTCTTTTTTTCTCTTCCATTTTCTCCTTCACAAGCTTGGCAAGTTCAGCATTAGCAACCCTCTGAGGAATCACATCATCTTCTACTTCTGACATCTCCAATGTAGAAGATCAACTCTGGAACACTCAAGGAGGAAATGGACACTCCAAGGCCTCAACAAAGGATCAAGTACACCAAAGACCCCAAAATTTTCCTTCTCTCTTCCAACCTAGGATGCTCCTAGGCTCTGATACCAATTGATGCAGAGGCTATAGGTCCAGTTTGTCCAACAGGACTGAATCTCTCAACCCTTCAAGGAGATCCCTTCCTACAAGCTCTACACCTTTGAAAACAACTTCCAACTATAACACCCAGCTTCCTAACACATGCCGAGAAATACCATATAAGTCGAGCAACAATATTTGTCAAGCAACTATATATGTTGATCTCTTCAACGACCAAGCACTACAACTAACCACTTTCCCAAACAACTAGGAAAACTAAGGGTGGATTTAGATACCTTTTTTTCAATCTTACATAACATATCCAAGACCCAACATAGGTTACTTTGGACCAAAATACCTAACTACTCACTGATCCCCTACTTTAGGCATGAAAATGGACCATTTAACAAAGCAAGTACCCAGTAAAATTACTCCCAAGACCCAAGACTCTCAATAGTCTCTCAATATGGTTCGAATCAAAGTATTATCAACTCAAATAGGTTCTATATAACCAATGCAAACACAAAACCACCAATATGGCTATCCCCAAGCCCTCAAAACAAGGGTTTTTCAAAACTCCACTCTTCAAGACGTTATAGAGTCAACAAATGATTTATTAACCATTAGATGGACATATCCATGCACTCCAAGTCATAAAACATACCCCTAATGAAGGTAGAACTTCCACTGTTGTTCCTATACCTCCATTTCCTTCACAAAACCATGCAATCAGTCATGCATTCGATGATCACCCCGCAAATCCATGTTATCCTTGCATCACAAATGGTTAGAAAATTAATATAAAATGTTAGGATGCATCCCGCAATCATAGTATGTACAGTATGGGGATGAATCTTCAATCCATTTCTTAAACCTCTGCCAAAATAAGGATTGCCATGGTACAGTCAGCCTTATTGGCTTGAGACTCAATCAAAATACTATCAAATGGATTCAAAACAATTATGTAAATATCTAATAAATTTATCAAATACTTGGATTCAATATAACATCAAAGAAATTAGCAAATTTGCAAGAAAATCCTTCTTTATTCTATCAAAACAAGTACAGTCCTGGATATCTCAATCCTAGTACGTATATCCTCTTTTCCATCATCGACTAAGGCATGAAACAAAGTTCAAACAGTATCTCATAACTTCCCAAACCAGTACCAATTGGTTGGAAGTGTTAAACACACTAAACAACTCTAAAACTACTTTCCCACCCTTTCTTAACTAGCCATTAGGATTTGAAAATTTAAATCTTAACTTAAATTTTATTTGAAATTTAAACCTCTAGACTCATTAATCAAATGAATTCCAATATCCTAGGACTAGATAAACTATTCAAAGCCCTAATTAACCAATTTAGCCCCATGGAGCACTAATGGCTCGTTTTACATCATTTTTCTCCTAAGGTCCTTATTAGGCCCTTTAGGAGTTTTACCAATTCGATCATATTGATCATTGCATATGGTCATTATAGGCTTCAGGATCTCCCAATCAACTTGGAGAGATGTCTTCATGCTCCTCTTCATTCTCTCATCAACTTGTGTCTTCAAGTTCCTAGGTGTTCTCATAGATGCTCCTACATCATTCTCCCCCCTACACATATAATTAAAATTTTCTTTCATTACACTAAAATGAAAAGATAAAGACCAAGCATTCATCAACTTTATACAACACAAGATCTAATATGAATGAAAAATTTAATCCATGATTGCACATATGACTAGTTAATTATATGTAAATCAAATCTAATAATCCAAATAAAATTAGAAATGTACATAGTTAAAAAAATTTGTATGTGGTGACTGATCATGCAAATATTGTACACTCATCATGTATCCTCGTTGATTAACTCATCAAGCATTTTTGGTTAACTTGTCAAGCATTTTTTAGGTTTATTTGTTAACCAACCTTTGAAAGACAACATTGGTAAACTACCTAAAAGGCTTATAAATAAGTGGTGGTGTAATGTGAAATCATCATATTGTAATTTTCTCTTCGTTGAATAATAAAATAAGTGGACGCCTATTTTCTCTAGTGGATGTAGCTCATATTGGGTGAACCACTTTAAATATTTGTGTTATTTTTTTTGTCTTCTTTGTTTGTGCATTATCTTAATATTGTTTATTGCTCATATCTACCTAAAATATAACAAAATTTACCAAAATGTAATGAAAAAATAGGTGATGAGAGGTGTTCAGAATGATGTGGACAAACTATGAAACTCGCACCTATATCCTCTCATATATTGGAAGGAAGATGGTCCACTAGGCTCAAGGAGGCTCAAGCAGTACGTGGATGCAAAAATCCCTTGTTGTATTCTAAGATGACTATGCAAATGAAATTGGAAGATGCAATATCGAGAGAGAGAGAGAGAGAGAGAGAGAGAGAGAGAGAGAGATTACAAACTTAGAACTCAATTTGAGACTAGATCTGGGAAGCAAAAATGACTGGCCTATAATTTGAATTTCAGCTTGAAACAAGTTGTTAGGAATGATCAAGAGGGAAAAGGGCGACTAAGATGTTAGGGGTGAGTCTAGTCACCTTTGACCTTGAACTTGTTTCTCAAAAAATTGTCAAGTTGTAGCTCTCAATCAGACCTTTCCTTAGCTCCTTCCACACGGGTGCCACTTGTCTCCTGGACAAAGAAAAAGAGGAAAAAGTGATGGGGAAAGGAGTTTTCCTCAGTCAAACCTTGATTGAGGAATCAACCTTGAAATCAAAATAAAAATGCTTGAAAAATGAAGCATGTTGATATGTAGCAAAGGCTTGATAAAATTCTTATACTTTCACAAAACTTTGTGATGTTGAAATGCTCATGAAAATGCTTGAAGGTGTCTTGACTTTGGATATAAGTAGGAATATCATGAATGCATTCACAAGTACTTAGATCTACACATTACTCCTTGTCTTTCATGATTTATGCTTGATGCTTGTTTGAATAAATTGCCTTGATTGCTTGATAGAGATCTTGAATGCTTGAGAGATGCTATGATTGCTTCATTGCTTTATGAATGCTTACCAAAATGAGTGAAGTATCTATGTTTATATACCGCTCCTAGCTATTTCAGGCTGCAAAACTCAAATAGGGCCAACATAGATTTGGAGATCTCGCTAAAATCAAAATACGGTTATTTGGTTCAAATTTGGGGTCATTTCTCAAGGTCAAGGGTGACCTGACTTTCCTCAGACCAACCCACTCACCCTTTACCATTCAATACAAGCTCAAATTTGGGTCAGAGGTCCAATTTGATATGGGGATGCCACAAATATGCATGAAATCGAAACTGGATCAAGTATAATGGGCATGGAAACCTTGGGTATTGAAATGGGGCCTAATTAAGGAACAAAATTGTATAAGGATACAATTTAAGATAGTAAAAAGAAATGCTAAAGTCTATGTTTTAGTGAATTTGGGAGACAGAGAAAGGGATACTAAATTACAATGTTATACGTTTGGCTAGCACCATATTGGCTGCATTTTTCATGTTTGGCGCATGTCAAATATGGTGTGCGTCATATTTTTTACCTTGGGAAACACCAAGCATTAGGCTTGTATTTTTCTTGGGCATCCAACCCAAAGGCTTGGACGAGTATTACAGCCTTGAGATGTGTTTTTCATAAAAGATGGGAAAAATATCAATTTTTTGTTCGTGCTCCCCATAGATTTGTACATGTTTTGATATAGGCAAAGAAATGTCACGATGATGTTAACGTCTTTGTTAGCTATCTAGCCATATTTTTTTTCAATTTTTTATTATCTTAAGCTTTTTGTCTCTAATTTATATTTTGTTAGTGTGTCAATTTATGTCAAAATCCAACATGTGGTATGTTGAGCATATATTTTGGCTTATTCATCGAATATTGAAACAAATTACACTTTTAGAAACTAGAATCCATTCTACACATTTGGAAAATAATAATTTTTTATTTTTGATTAGTTTTCAAAAAAATTAGGGGGGAATCTACTCAAATTTTAGTTTTCTAGGATGTGTCCACTTTGAAAATTAGTAAAAATTCATTTATTCATTTAAAAAAAATTAGCCCAAAAGTGGGATAAACTACACGACGTTAGCTAGCTTCTCAGTAGATAAATTTTTAAAATTGAAAAATAAAGTTCACATTTTAGGGGGAGCACACCAGACACTATGTTGTGTTTTTTTTTTCAAAAACAAAACAAGACCACTTTGTGTGCTCCCCATTTTGAAGGCCCTAAATCTCTACCATTCTCAAAACAAATTAATAGTTTAGAAACTAGACTTGGAGTGATTCCACTCTTATTCTTATTGCATCTTCAAATTATGAGTGTAACTATCTTGACTTTCTCATTAAAGTTTAAAGTTTGTTAATTAGAAGAAAAAAAAAAGTGGCATCTAGCGACCCCTATTTGGTCCCCTTCTTAGAGGACTTACCCTCTTACAAGAAGAAATATTTTATGAATTTCATGAGCATTATCTATATCTAGGTCTTCTTTTAAGTTTCTACTTCAATTTATTTTGAGGATGAATTGTCCAAAAGTCCTTTATTAGATTTTTATATTGCAAATATTTTCTTTCCCTTTCACTTGGCTACATAAATTTAGTTCAACCCTTGGGGTGGAAAGGTCACAAATTTGATACCATTGTAATGTCCCTTACATTTAAAATGATTAGTTTTGAAACCTTTTTGAGACTTCTATATCATATTTGCAAACAAGTATCAAACAAATCAGGTAAACAAAAACATTTATCCAATCACACCAAATTAAAGTTCAAACTTTGTGCAATTGATATAAAATGTTTAGTACAAATTTCAAGATGGAATTTACAACATTCTTTCTAGTAAATACATCTACTTTAACGACAGTATACATCAGATGCAACTTAATCTAAAAACCAAACACCAAAGTGGATCCCAAACACACTCAAAAAATGCAACTACTTCCAGAGAACTACCTAAACATCTCGCTGAATGATCTTATCAACAAAATGCATTTAAATACACATCAAAAAATAGTAGAGCCATAACCTCAAGGGTATCAATGGACATATATTGAACTCACATTACCAAGAAACCCAAAATACTACATAAATTGTCTAAGACTACCTTGCAACACCCAAATTATTGAAACTAAAAGAAACAACCCATATTTGCACTATGGCAATCTCTGCGTGAGACTACAACATGTGATGAACCTTTGAATCTTATCCTTAGTCCACTTGGAAACCCTCAAACTCTCATTCTTAAGTCTCCTTCTCCACAGGTTTATCAACCTCTTGAGAAAAAAAAAGTTTATCAATAAAATAGCAAAGTCAATATGTGAAATGAAGTCAAAATAAAACTTAAATGCAAACCATATTCAAATGCAACTTTTGGGTGGCGAAACACTGCACCAAAGAAAGGATAATATTGCATTTCAAGATTGGTAAGTTAAGAAGGAAGACCAAGAAGAAAGAGACTACTAGGCAATAGCAGGTGGAGGCTAGAATCAACTAGGATCTTGATCAAGACGCATGGAAGGACCATATGCAAAGGCTCTCAAGAAATTAGGAGCTTCTCAACAACAAATAGTGTTGTGGCTTCTGATAGGGTATTAGGATTCTATCCATTTTGATTTTGTTTCGATGTTTAAGTATGATGTTTTGTGTAGTACCTTAAGGGCTTCCTACCTGTTATGGCTCAAGATGGCTACCTATAGTTCTTATATGTTTTACCATCTTTCTGGTATGGACTCTCAAGCCTACATGCCTGTTAATACTCTGGTTAATTATTCTACTAATTATATGGTTAATAGTAAGTTGGGGCTTAGTTTAAGTAACACTTTTATGGTTTATGTTTATATGGTTATGGTGTTATTAAATTGGTTTGATTTGAGGGCTAGTACCATGTTGGGCTATGTCTTTTATTGCATTTTTGGGTTTATGTAGCAAGGGTGCTTTTGTAGCTTCTAGTTGTGTGCTGCCAGTAGTTGTTTTGTGTATGTTGCTATGTTGTGTTGTTAATTGAACTTTCTCAGTGAGGGATTAGGTCCCTTTTCCTTGCTTGGTCAATCAAAAACTACCTTACCAAGTGCCCACCATTTCAATTCATTGTCCAATCAAAAGTGCCATTTGTTTGACTTGTGATTGGACCACACAAAGGTCAAGTAATTGTAAAAATGAACACCTCCAAATCACACATCGTGATTTGGCCTTTAACATATTCAAAATATCCTTTGTTAATTTGATTTTCATTTTGCTTTAAAGGGGACATGACAAAAGTCCGCTTCTTAAACTTGTCAAACTAGTGTAGTGTGTAAATATTGTAAAATTTTTACACGCGGTAATATTCATCATCAAAAAATTCTTACTATCCTATAATAATATTTAAATTGCCACAAAAAGCTCTCGCTAATCAAACTAGACCCTCAACCTTGTATCAATATATCTCAATATATATTAATGATCTATTCACATTTTGGTGTTGCTTGTACTCCTACTATTATTCAAAAGATTTTTGTTTTAACTCTAAAATTAGAAGACTCATTATAACATTTGTGATGTAAGATTATATGAACAATTATTTGAAAAATTATATAATGGCTAAATCTAAATAAATATTTGTTAAATAAAAAAATAAACTCAAAACTGAGTTATTTTTTAAATAATAATAATCACGACTACCCTTGCAAATTTCCATTAAGAACGCCTACTCCCGAAAACTCTAAGGGCCCGTTTGGACGCAGGCATACGGAATGCCGGATATAGTCAATTCTAGAATATGCTGCAATTCTAGAATATCATATCCTCAAAATGATATCCGGAATATGTGTTCGACCCGTTTGGA
>MU224968.1:0-32855 GCA_018584345.1 Thuja plicata
TTATTTTGTTTTCATGATCTTGTGTTTTATGATGGACAAAAATGACTTTTCATTTTCTCTAAAAAAACTAATCTTCCAAATCTACTTTGGGCAATTGATGATTTGTTCTTGTAAACTTGAATGGCGTGTAGTAAATCATAATTTATTTATTTTTCCAATCTTTCATATTGAATTTCAATTATTAATAATTAACAATTGTATATTTGTGTAAAATGGTTGATCTCTGTGTTTATAGGGTTATGGTGCGGTGACTTGCTAGGTGAGTCTTCTGAAGGGTTTTCACTAAAGAGATGGGTGTCCATGATTAGTGGTGGTGTGAAGGTTGAAGGCCACAATGAACAATTTTTTATTTTTTTATTTATAGTTTCTAATAGAGGCATTACCGCCTTTGATGGCTTAGGGGATTTCATGCACTTGAGATGCAACTAAAACATTGATTCACCATGAAATGATTGAAAATCCCTTTAGGATATCAACTATCGATTAATCACAAATACCAAGAAATAGGGNAAATTTAATAACTAAGATGAATTTTTGATTGCACAGTCAATTAGAGATAAACCAAAACAAAATTACATACCTTTAGGTTTTGCGTTAGGGTAAATGGCAGGCTATACTTTCCATAAATGAAAGCACTGACACATTGAAACCCTTTAGCTCATGGCCAGCTCCTTCAACGCCCTCCTCTATTGCCTCTAGTGTCACGACCTCGTTATCATGAGCTTCCACCTTCACCTCGTCTCAGTGCACGGTAATAACAAAGTGGTAAAATGAAGTTTATTTTCCTTTTTTTTACTTTTATGCACGTGTTGGTCGCAATTTTGACCAACACGGGCATAAAAGAAAAAAAAAGAAAAGTTATCTTTTATAATGCGACCAAATAAAACAATTTTGCTAGTTGGTCGAAAAGTTTGGTCAAAATTTGGGGTCAAATCTATTAGTGACTGCAATGGTTGGTGGAAGAGAAGAAGAGAAAGGCCCTAGTGTCAGAAAAATCCCAGCTCTCCCTAGCTGAGATGATGACATAGAGTCAGATTTTCCCCAAGATGAAGAAGGCCCAGACACTCCACTCTATTCAGACTGGTCTGGGTGGAGATACAATTGCGGTCATTGTGACACCTCCCCCAAATAAAGAGGAAGCAATAGTAAGTGCTACAGAATACACTGTCACAGAGGTACCTCTAGGGAAGAGGGATAAGCAAGGTGAGCTAGACCTGCTCAAAGAGGCTAGCTGGGCAATTGAGGCCCAGTATGACAAACATGCACAGAAGTTAAAGGAGGAAAGAGAGAAGAATGAAAATATCCTTGGGCTTCTCACAGAACTTATATAGCCACTAGCTGAGATCCGTCTGGAAGGCTCCTCCTTTGGAACTCTACTCCCACAGGGTGACTTGGATGCTCTAAGGGCCACAAAGAAGATGTCACAGGCTGTAGATGGGTGGATCATGGAGAAAATCAAGGTGGTAAGGCAATTCTTAGAGGTGACACTCTTTGACCTTTATCTGGTCAGTAATCTTGTGGGACAAGTAAGAAGCATCATTGTCCTATGGGAAAAGGACATAGAGAAATATGAGGAGTGGAAGACCAGATTAGAAGAAGTAATGAAATTCAAGGAGGAAGCCATCATAGAGGCGAGAATTTTGGGAGAAGAACCCTTCAGATTCCTCCGGGCCCAACACTCTAGACTTGGCCTCAAAATTGAGGTAAGCAAGCAACTGGTTACGACCCTAAAAGATAATATCACGGTGGTCCGGTATCCTTTGGACCTGTATAAAGAATTCATTGGAAGGGTTTCACAAGTTGATCCATTCACCACCGGGACTTGTGCCCTGGAGGATTATGTCCTCAGTAAATTTGATGAGTTGATGGAGTCTCGGTATCAGTCTTCCAGAGACTTTGACAGAGGGAAAATGTCAAGAATATCCAAGATGATGTTTCGGGCTCATGACTCAGTAAAGATAGATGAAGAATTTTGGGATGGGGCTAGAGATATTGAAGAAGGGTTCAGAATCATTAGCAACTGGTGGGATAATTTCAAGGACATAGATGAGGATGACATTGGCCAAATTCTAGAGGCCTTCAAGAACAACAAGGGGTAGTAAAGTTCTCTGGACTCTAGAGATTCTCACTAGTAGGGTGAATTTTTGAACATTCATTATTCTTTGAGTGTAAGCTCCTGAACTCCAGAATTCTGGATCTGAAGTTTTCTATTCTTTACAGTGACCCGCGTCTAGGTTCCCCGGAGCTGACTGGTCATTGCCAAGTAGTTAATAAGGGGGTCAACAGGTAGGTGATCCCGTTAAGGCATGTTAGATAGAGGGATGGCTTTGATAGGTATTTTCCCAGGGTGCCACTCCAACATTTACTACCTGGTGCCTCGAAGACAGTGACCCACATTTTGCATTGATGAGGCATGTTGCCTAAAACTCTGGGAAGATCAAATTTCTTCTATGTTTACTCAAGCACTCTTCTCTTGCCGATTATTCCAACTTCCATTCTTGTCTTCTTCCTCTGTCTTGTTAGACCTCTGCTCTTTTTGAGGTGATTATAAGTGGTGTAGGCAGTATCGGCCACTGGATATTGTATTTTAATGTTGAGTTTATAGTTAGATTAGGTTATTTTTAGGGAAAACTATGTATAAATGAGAGGTCTGACCTCATTTCAAGGGTCAATGAAATTGATCATTTTGCAGTCCAATACTATTAGAATTTCATTTTCTAGTAGTTGCAAGAGCTCAATGCTCAGTAGTTCTTAGTAGTTAGATGCTCCCTTGGAGGCATTGATGTACACACCAGTGATGCTGGAACACTCTATTAATGAAGAAGGAAGAACAATTTCTGGAAATGATGTTGTTGATGTTTTGATCTCCGAGTTAGCAATATATTTTGTGCTGTATGTTTCTAATGTCCTTTTCTCTAATGTTTTGTTAGATTAATGATCTCATTTCCCCTTGCTATTGAATACGTATGAACTACTAGTTCTGTATGCATTCAATATTTAGTGTAGTTCATTAGAGCATTATTGATATTATAAATATGTTGCATAACTATAAGTGGAAGTAAAAAACTCTAACCCCGATCTATATTTTTCTATTTATTTGGTAAAATTAATGTGCTTGCAGGAAAACCCATCCCCATCACTGAAATCCCTGAGGAAGATGGGTCAAAAACCAGCTATACCCCCAAACAAAAAGTCACTTTCCCAACTTAGCTCCCCGCACCGTCGAGACCCGACACTTAGGTGCTTGAAGGCCCAAAGAATTTATTCCCTGGACAACCCTTATAGAAAAATTTGGCCAATAACCCAGTACCCAATGACAACTTATCCTTTGTTGATCAAACCGGTCACAAAGTCCCATCAACAGAAATTGGCGGTAGAAGGAGGGCATGAGCTCGTCCCCTTCAGAAGATTTTTATTTCACACCACCCGAGGGTTCCCCAAGCCATAGTTTTAGGAACCAAGATTTTAGTGGGATATGGTCTTTTTTTCCCCTACATTTTGAATGAATCCTTTGATCAGCCCCGAATACCAGAAAG
Organism: Thuja plicata; assembly: GCA_018584345.1. Taxonomy (NCBI): domain Eukaryota; kingdom Viridiplantae; phylum Streptophyta; class Pinopsida; order Cupressales; family Cupressaceae; genus Thuja; species Thuja plicata. The sequence continues at coordinate 3,537 of MU224968.1, forward strand.
TTTTTTGAACTCGAGCCTCCTGCTCAAAAGAAAAGGACCCCGCAAACCAAACTGCCAGCCAAACTTATCTAGGGATTCACTACACCTTAGAATACCCAAGCTCCTTAGATAATCCTCGGGACCAATGATCAACCTAGCCAAAATCTAGCAGCCCTAATGGAAAATTACTTTGATAATACTGGGTCCCCAATGGGGCAGTTCCCCGACGCTACCAACAAACTTCCTCCACATCTGGAGAAGATATGCCCTAGATATGAGCATCTAGGCCCAAAAAATAGCAAAGAACATCTCCAGGCCTGTAAGGATGCCATGACCTGACACTAGGTACAACATCAGGATGTTGTGACCTAGATGTTCCCTCTATCCTTAGGAAAAAATGGGTTAAACTGGTACCTCAACTTTTTGGCTTACTCCATCAACTATTGGCAAGATATGGAAGACACCTTCTTGGTAGCCTTTTGCATTCACATTGACCTAGTGTGGAATAACAACCATTTTATCTCTATCTAGAAGGAACCGAATGAACCCCTCACTACATTCAACCATTGGTTCCAATGTGCCTTGAAGTGATGCACGGGCCCCTTCATTCCATCTACTGATGTGACCATCCATACATACCTGAATGCTATGGACCCCATTGTTGCCACTCTCCTTTGGAGAATCACCATCGCTAATGACCAGGATACTCTAGCAAAGGTTTACAACCTGGCCCTGGAGTTTTCCCACGGTTTGAGTAAAGCTCTCGATGAAATTGGACAGAGCCTCCCATTCAACATGATACCTGACAGAACTTCTTATGTTAGGGGATACAACCCCAATCTAGCAATGGCTGCCCCAATGATGGCCATGGGCCCACCACTACCAATAGACTAGCAAGCTCGATACGTTTATCCTTTGCAAGCCCAAACAATACCAGGTCTAGAATTTGTTCCCTGGAATTGGCCACAGCAGAGGCAACAAAATTTGACACAACCCTCCAGGGTACCTTTCTTCAAGTCACCCACGGTTGGAGGACTGTCATCCTCGACTCTGAGAGCTGCTATCACTTTCCCTGGGAACCAACCACAATAACCGTCACACTATGACACAACTACCCAGCTATCAATCAAGGTTGAATCCCTCTAGCAACTTGTGTCCTCTTTGACAATGGACATGGAACAACTAAAGGTGGGGCCTTCTACGCCTCACAATACCAATTCCCAAAGAGGGAATGTTTTCTCTGGATAATGAAATGCCAACTCCAAAGGTAGAAACTACAACAATGGGCCTCGGCCCAATCAACAATAATGGAACAACAACGCGAATACCATAGGTCCTCCTACGAACCAAAAAACCACTCAAGGTGGTGTTGGACCCAGTCATTCTACACATCTTGCATAATTCCACCCCCTGACCAATTGGTGTAGATTGCATGACACTGACTCTCATTCTGAGGTGAATTGTGCCACACTGGAGAAGATCATCATGATCTCCCAGTCGGACAGACAACAACCTATCGATCCTACTCCCCTAGAATCATCCACACAAGAGCCTTCTCACAGTGCCTTCACGTGTGAGACTGTCTTCTTCAGGACAAATGAAGAGGATGAAGAAGAACCCAAATTGTAGGGGTTCTTTGATGAATCTATCCTGACCTTAGAGACCAATGCCTTCACCAGCATGTGAACTCCCTACAACACTTGGAGTCAGGCTGGCAAAGGGCCAGTTTACACACCAACACCTCCCAAGAATACCTCTCCCCAAGAAAACACAACTGATCGCTCCTTCCTGAAAGGACCTGGCTCTAACCAAGCCAAGGATCTGACAGAGGGAAGTCAACTTTACCTAGGGGGAAGATTTGACATCACTAAGGTGTTAGAGAAAACTACCATGCGTTAGAGAAAACTACCACCTCCATGACCTTGATGGAGGTTTTGTTAAATTTTCCCGATCAGAAGAAGTCCCTTCTGAAGCTCTTGGGAAACCTGAAAGCTATTAGTCGTCCACCAAAGGCTATCACATTTGATGATGCCAACTTGATTGTCTTTCGGGGAAACACAGATGATCCTCCCTTCCTACTAGGCTTAAATATTCAAGGGAAGAACCTATAAAACTACTTAGTTGATTCTAGTGCTTCGAGAAATGTCATGCCCTTATCTATATTCCAGAAGCTCAGACTCACTCCCACTTCATCCAAAGGCGCAGTAGTCTGATTGGACAAAATTGCTATAAAAATGGTAGGTGAGATGAAAAATGTCTAGAGTCAGATCATCTAAGACCCCTGGATATCAAGCATAATAGACATCCAAGTGGTGGACATCCCCAAAACATACGAGATGTTGTTAAGTTAGAATTGGTCTAAGGCCCTTAATGGGTATTTTTCCACAAATTTCTCCCACTTGTGGCTCCCTTGGAAGGAGAAATCAAATCAAATCTGAGTGGAGAGTGAACCCAGAATGAAGTAGGCCCTCACTGAAGTCAGGAGGGTAAATAAAGTCCTTTTCTCTTAATCTTCCCCCAGGGTGTACTAACCCCTAGGGATCCTAACCTTTGATTTCACTCTTGGGGAAGATCCTATAGTCACTCAGAGAATTCAAGAACTAGATGAAAAATTGAGGGGTGAGGTAAACTCACAAGGTAACATGACAACTCCCACCACACTCTTCTCTAACACTTGGTGCCGGGTACACTACTAGAAGAATTTTGAACTAGAGTGTGAGCCTTGTATTTCCATGGTTACCCACCACATCAACACCCTCTGGGAGAGAGAGCAACAAGCCGATTCACCTGGACCAAGCGATCTATCTGGAAGCATGCCTAAGGTGCCGCTTGTCCAGGAATCTAATTCACCAGAAGCTTCTCCAGAGAAAAACCTCACCTATGCACCATCAAAACCAGAGGATTCACCTCCCAACCCTCCCAAAATCAATCCAAACACTAGCCTTCCCAGCCCTAGGAAATGAACAATGACCCATGGACCTTGAAGTTTGATAGATCCCAGTCTAAACAAGGCTGTGGGGCCGAAGTGGAACTGATCAACCCATGGGGAAAATCCTTCCTCGCATCTTACAGGCTACAGTTCAACTACACAAATAATGTGATAGACTACAAGTCCTTGGTCCTCAAACTCCTATTCGCATTGAGAAAAGGAATCACCCACCTCCGAGCGATGGGTGATTCAGAGTTGATTGTAAAATAGGTCTGGAGCCAATAGACTTGTCATGACAAAAGGCTGGCCGCATACCGCAACCGGGCATAGAGCCTAATTGAATATTTTGATGCTTTTGGAATCGAACTTATTCTCCAGAAATGTAACTATGCTTCAGATGCCCTTGCCGTGTCTACCAGCACCCTTGAGCCAATGGCTGGCTCTCAACTCTGTAAGTTTTCTGTTGAGATGGTCCCCACCTTGTGTATCCTGGATAATATCACCCACTTTCAGGTCTTTGAGGATGATCAACATATCCTAGCCTTCATGGCCAATGTTGGCATCTTTGAGGATCAGATAGTGGAAGAAAGGGATCATGACAATACCAGACAGGGTGAAGAAGATGATGGGATCATCGACCTACCCACCAACACCATCCCAAAGAGGATGGTAGCTCTTGAATGTATCTTTGATTCATTCCCCCGAGGCCGTGATAAGATATCATCCTCCTCTGAGGGAGGAAAATTTGAAAGAATCAACATCACCAAGGCCGATGAAGAAAAAATTGTACACATTGGCACCTCCTTCTCCCTAGAGGAGAAGGAGAAGAGTCTCGTGGTTCTCTGAGAATACATTGACATAATCATGTGGGGGTATGAGGATCTGAAAACCTATGACACATCCATCATGACTCATACTATCCCACTAAAACAAGATGCAATGCCCTTTCAAAAAAAGAAGAGGCCAATAAACCCATTGATCAAACCTCTAATTCATCAGGAGGTTCAAAAATTGCTATCAACTTGTATTATCTTTCCTATTCGGCACACAAACTGGGTTGCCAACCTCATCCTTGTGTGAAAGAAGAACAATGAGATCCACCCACGTGTAGATTTTTTCAATTAAAAAAAGGCATCTAAGAAAGACAATCACCCTCTCCCCTCGCTGGATGAGGTATTATAGATTGTCAACGGTTCCCAAATGATGTCCTTCCTAGATGGATACTCCAAATACAACCAGGTTATGATTAAGTATGAGGATAGAGATAAAATGGCATTCACCACCAAGTGGGGAACATTTGCATATCAGAGAATTCCCTTTGGCCTCATAAACATGGGGGAAAAATTTCATAAGGCTATGGACATTGCGTTCAAAGGCCTAGTGAAAAAATGTATAATCATCTATATGGATGATTTGACAGTCTTTTCTAGGGACAAGCATGATCATTCTACCCACCTCGCCCAAATTTGCGAGAGATGTCACCAGTATGGTATTTCCCTTAACCCTAAGAAATGCATATTTGGGGTCACTGAAAGGAAGTTTCTTGGGCATATAGTATCTGAGAAGGGGATATCCATTGACCCTAAAAGAGTCAAAGCACTGCTAAATTTACAGATGCCTGACAGTAAGAAGGAAATGAGGTCTTTCTTTGGAAAGATAAACTTTATCTGGTGGTCCATCACTAGATTCGCTGAGATAGTAAAACCACTCAATAACATGATGAAGAAAGATACAAAGATTGAGTGGAGCACTGAAGTGAAGCGAGCATTTTCCTAGATCAAGCAAACCATAATGGAGGCACCAGTCCTAGCAAGTTTTGACTATTCTCTCCCTTTTCACATATACTCCTTCACTTCACCCCATTCGGTAGCAATAGAACTAAACCAAAAGGTTGAAGGGGAAGAATGAACCATTTCTTTCATGAGCTCCCCTTTCAAAAATGCTGAAGTTTGATATTCACCTTTGGAAAAGCAGGCTTTTTCTCTATTCCAGGCCGTGAAGAAATTCCCGCACTATATTCTTTGGAGCAAAGTGCATGCTATCATTCTAGACCAAGCTATGAAATCTTTACCACTATAGATCAAACTGAGCAAATGTTAGGGAAAATGGATGGCCATCCTCCAAGAGTATGATCTATAAATGCAACCAATGAAGATAGTCTGAGGCCAGGGACTATGCAGAGTGATGGCGGAAGTAACTCCAAACATTGAATGCCAAACTTACACAGTGGAGTCTATCACTCGAGACCCATGGTGTACTGATATGGTGTAATTATTTCTCAACAATAGATGCCTAGAGGGGATTCCCCCAAAAAAATGTCGCACCCTGTGGCTAAAAAGCATGCATTTCATCATAAAAAACATAATTCTTTTTCATAGGAATTTTGAAGGAATTTACCTCCGGTGCATAGATAGGGACCAAGTTGCTAAAATGATAGAAGAATTCCACGGGAAGTTTAGAACTGGGCATGGCTCAGCTGATGCCACTACCTACCATATTCTTTAGGCTGGATACTATTGGCCCTTCATCTTCAAATATGTCTACACTCACGTTAGGAGGTGCCACACTTGCCAAACTGTAGCCCATTGTGAGAAAAACCCGGCCATGCCTTTGCAGCCGGTCTTTGAAGTTCAACCCTTCGCCCAATGGGCATTCGATTTTATTGGGGAAATCAAACCCAACTCATCTACCAACCACCGATATATTCTAACTACTACTGATTACTGTACCCGGTGGTCCGAAGCGATTCCATGCAAGAACAACACGAGAGATGTAGTTATGAAATTCCTGGAAGAAAACATAGTCACCCAATTTGGAATGCCTTTCGCTATAGTGTGTGAAAATGGTTTGGCATTTTCTTTGGTGCAATTACTTGAATGGAACTATGAGAGGAAGATCACCTTGAAGTTCTCTAGCAACTACTACCCCCAGGGTAATGGTGTGGCTGAATCTAATAATAAAAATCTGTTAGAGGTTATCAAACACTTGTTAGAACAGAACCCCCGAGATTGGCACCAAAAGCTTATGTTTTCCCTGTAGGAGGATCGTATTAGAATAAAGGTAGCCCTAGAGACTTCCCCATTTCACCTAGTTTACGGCCAAAACCCTGTGTTCCCTATCAACTTACAGATCCCAGTCTTACAGTTTATGCAGGAATTTAACAATCGAGACAACATTATGGAGGTTCGGCTCCTGAACTTGGTGAGAATGGAGGAACAAAGAGACACAACACTGGAATATTTTGTATCTCACCAAGTATTTGTTAAGCGATGGTTTGAACAGAAAGCCCAATACAAGGCCTTTCAGATTTTAGACCTGGTCCTTCTATGGGACAAGGCCCAGGATAAGAAAGGAAAGCACACCAAATTTCAAAGGCTCTGGATCAGACCATATCTGATTTCTAAGATCTGCGGGGAAAATAATTATTGCCTCAGTATAATGACCGAAGAAGCCATCCCATTGCATGTCAATGGACAATTCCTCAAGCACTATTTCGAATGAGTCAAGTGGTAAGTTTGCCCAAAGTTGTATCATATGTAAAGTTTTCCCACTTGTAAATATCTTCCCTGGTGCTCCTTGGGAGTTCCTTGTCCTTGTAAATAGTTTTTCGGCCATCCTCTAGAACTGCCAACTTCCTTTTTTCTTTTTCTTTTTGGTTTTTTTTTCTTTGCATCTTGTTTTCTGGGTTCCCAGCGTGTTGCCTTCTTCTTGTAGATAGGTATGCTTCACGTAAAATCTAGTCCCTGGGATGGTGCCTCATGAATTTGGTTAGTCTGGAATCTATTGTTAGCATGGTGGAATTTGTCCGCACTCTAGTGTTATTTGTGCATGTGGCAAAAGGTTATGGGTAATATTCATCAGATTCATATCTTGATAGCCTTGACATTAGTTACCACAAAATATAAGAAGCAAGTAATCACATGGTCCTTGAGAGCAGATCGGTTGCACTAGTTATTGGCCAAGTGTAAAAAACATAAAAATATCCCGGGTCCAGAAAGTCTCTCCTATTTAGAAATTTAAAACAGATGACAAGGTGAAAGGAGTACCACCATAAAAATTAGCTAAGCTTAAGGTTCACGGTGAAAGGAGTACCACCTTCCCAACTTCAAAAGAAAAGAAAAGAAAACTGAAGAATAGAGAATTCTGGTATCCGGGGGATCGTGCAAGATATAATAATTTTGGTTTGACAAATTCAGTGCCTCCTCTCTGTTTCTCCCGGAAGTCATCAACTTGATTTTCATTCAAAGCACACACTACATAACTGATGAAAGACCGAAAGATCGAATCAATGATGAGTCAAATTTTCTTAGGCACCTCGCACCTTGCAAACAAAGTACTCCAGGAAAAGATAAGTTTTGGTTTTGCTAACCAGAGATTCTAAAGTTCTCAAATGCACTAAGGCATTCATCCCAGTGAGTCGCCATTTGTTATGCCCTCCATAGCCATCCCTACATTTTGTAGGCAAAATATTGGGTCCCCCCCCCCTTTTTTTTTTCTTTTGTTCTCCCTTGGTTACTTTTTGTTTTCTTTTGTTTTCTCTGACCTTTGCCTCCACAAGGCCAGTGTTGTGTTCTCTTTTGGTCTTCCTTGCTCCAGGTCCTAGAGTGTTTGTCTTCTTTGTTCCAGCTGGATTCCAGACTCCTAGATCCTCTGTCACCATTTCCTCTTTTGTTAGAGGGTGCGGTTGCGTGGGATCCCCGGGCCTGGATTCCGGAGGTCTGTCTTTCTTGGAATTTGTGGAAGGAAAGTGGGATGTTTTACCCTAAGGGTATAAATAAGTTTCACCATTCATTTTTACCTTTACCACAAACAAATTACACAGAGCGATTCAAGGTGATTTAACAATGATTAAGTGCGATTTGTTCTTAGAGCTTAAACACTGCTTAACAGTAACTAAAAATTGTGCATTCGTGGTCATTTGAAACTGATAAGTTTCAGAGTGCCTCCCATGCTCATTCTTTTGCATTCCTCATGTTTTAAGATAGGCCCTGCTGGTTCTTCCTTATTTATTTTGGTTTTCATTTCTATATTTCTTTTCATTTTGTTTATGTTTTCTTCATTTTCCCGATCTATTCTTCATCATCTCCCAGTGGTGGGATGGCTCTGCTAGAGGGTTGTCTGCCCTTGGTGGAGCTGTCAAATTAGTGTAATTATTGTGTATATCTTGTAAATTTTGTAGGTTGTCTTTAGGTAGCTGTATATAGGTTTTTTTTTGGGTTGGCCTAAGATTTGTGCTTCAGCCCTTGTTGTGCTTCGACCCTCTCTTTGTAGGTTCTTGTAGTTTATGTACATTTATGTATATCCATCCTTCCTATTTGGTGGTGAGCTCATTGTGCCCTTCTATTTTTATCCAAATTGTCAAGCTCACCCTTCTGGTGTCTGCAAACTTGAACTCAGCACCCAACCTGGTTGAGTTTGCAGGTTTTCTCTCTCCTCCATCATTTTTGTCTTAATGGTGGGTTTAATTCTTCCACACATGAGCATTCAAAACTGGCCCAAGTGGCATTCATTCCCTTGTGTGTTAAAGATAGCTATCACCGTTATTGCCATTACTCCCTTTATTGCATGACCACATGATGACCCCATGTCAGCCCAGTATGGCTAATTTTTGGTCATGTCAATAACAGTTAGTTTTCTAGACTTTGAGTCCCAAGTTCCCCTTTGACCTTCATTTCATTAATCCCATGAGCCAAAATCCCTAGAACCCCCAGGCATAGATCATATTCCCAAGTAAGTCCTTTCGTTATATATATTTTTGGGGTTTGATGCAAACTAACCCATTTTCAAGACAAATGATAGATCTGAAATCTCTAGGATCTGAAGATTTTATTATATTATCTATATTGACGGTCATCCGGTCTTGCAGTTTGCCAAAATTCACTTATTTATCATGTCTAAAGCATCAACATCTTCTCCACCAGGGAGCCCAAAACTCCCTACCACTACTTCAACAAGGGAAGCCATCAAGACAAAGTCCGAGAAGGCCTTACAGAAGCTCCCATTAACAATGAAATATCTAAAGGGAGAAGCTATTATGGGATCAAAAGTTGATTCCAAAATGCAGTTGATCACTGAAACAAGTGTCAGGGCATGGGCTGAAATGCAGGCCTTAGTGAAAATAATGTTTATTTACCACAAGGCCAGAGATTTGATGGGACTCAATGTGGCCACCTATGGAATTCTTAAGGCCACCTACTTCTCTTGCTTAGTGTAGGTTGTGGAGTTCATTCTCACAATGGTAGAACACTACAACACAACCGTCTGGGTTGTCATGCTTGCCACTCCTATTCCGTCGGGCTACCCAACGCCCATAGTGCCTCTGGACGCTGTAATATTTTATTTGGGACTAGGGATCCCCTAGTTTTCCAATGCTATAGTTATCACCTAAACCCTGACATTAAATGAATTTGAGAAGCTTCCGAGCATGGCCTGACAATACCTTAACTCCAACTGGCTAAAGACCCCAAGAAAAGACTACAAAAAGATGAAATTGGAGATCCCCCAGACATATTTAAAAGAAAACATACAAATGGGGATCATCACTTTGTGTAGGGTATTTGGAGAGCCCCATGCTCATGAATTCTCAACATGGATGTATTAATTCTTGTTCGGCATCGCCTCTGGCGGGCAAACTTTCAATTGGGCCACTATCATTGCCAATCATGTGGATGCCCAGCTCGTTAGGGTCACCTGGTCATCTAAATTTTATATGACTTCATATTTCTTATGGGCACTGGTGTAGTAATGCCCTATAACTCAGGGATTACTCACTGTCGGTGAGCTCGGGACTGGCAATGGCCAAAATGCTCTGTGGGACTATTTCCCACAAATTCAATGGGTTGCTAGTTTCCCTAGCTTCTGTAGAGTAAACGATGCCTTCATTTACTATAATATTCTTACACCCACTCAGAATGCCAGATACCTGCTTTCAAAAGAAGCAATGACATTGGTTAGCACTTATGGCCACTATTATATTAAATTTAAACAACACTCCTATATTCAGGTGACTGGATTCTCTGGGAAACCCTACCTATTGCCCAAACATTGTGGGGATAGGATAATTCTTTTGGAATACTGCTGATAGATTCTGGAGCTACATGCCTTCTTTGCATTGAAGAAGGTCACCAACATTCCATTCCCAATAACCTGCTGGAACTATACTTGCAGCCTCGCAGTGGAAAAATAGGATGACAAAAAACTAAAGTGTTTGGGACTGACAGAGTTTTACTTGGACCGAAAGAATTTTGATCCGTTAGATAAGATAGCGTCGGTACTGACCCAGGAATTTGACGCCCACAAGCCTCACATTGAAGATTTTTGGGCAGACTGATAGGACAATTTCAAAGTCTGGAGTTGACATTTTGTCAAAATGACGCAAAGCATGATGAAGCACCTCAAGCTTTGAAACTTTCCTAAGGACTTTTTAGATACTGGGTCCATAGAAGACCCACAGTACAAGGCACAAGGAGTAGAAAAATGGCTCTCCCTCTGGTGGACTGGGACACCCTAGAAGGCTTAGCAATCAAAGACATCACCGACAATGTGATTGAATGCAGCCATGTATATTTTAAGAAGGTATGTACGAAAAGTACTTGAAGAGTTGGCCCATTTTTTCAGGGATCCACTTCTGGGGCCAAAACCTCTATGCAGGGCGAGGATAGAGGAAAAATAAAAGTTGGGACCCCGCCCCAGATTCCATCCACAGTTCCCATTGTGGAACAATTGCACCTTCAGTTGGCAGCATGCCACCAGATGAAGGAAGCCTTAAGGACCCGACTAGGAATCCCAGTTACTACGATAGAGCCTGCCCTCCCTTCCAAATCCCCCTCACTTGCAAAACTTATGGTCTGGGTAGCAGGGATGGGAGCTAAGGAGGAGCGTGCAACCATGTTGGATACCGGGCCTCCATTGGTAAAAAGGAGGAAAAAGAAAAAAAGACAAATGTTCCTCAACCAAAGGTAGAGGCAGACCTTGGGATGCCCCACTCCCTCGAGGTGCAGATTATCCCGGACTCCCCTGAGCCAGAAAATCAACCAGAGAATCTCCCAGAGACCTCCCCTCCACATGATTATTTTGATGACCTAATTGCAATGGATGAACTTGTAAATTTACAAGGGGATATAGGGAAATTGGTAGAAGAAATTGCCGCCCAAGAAGAAGAAATAATTCCTAGTGATGGAGAGATCCCAGAAAAAGAAGTTGCTATAGAGTAGGAAGTCTGGACAGAAAGAGAAAAGGAGCCAGAACAGGTGGGCATCCTAGATGTCCAAGAAATCCTGGTCTTGGAGATCGAAATAGAGAAGAGGCAAGTACAAAATGAGTAGTTGGCTTTGGCTGAGGGAACCAGACCTACAGTAGCAACCGTAACCTCAGCTGGCATGCTCCAGATGCCTCTACCCACCTAGGGTAGTGCAACATTTGGAAAGGTGGTCTTGGTAGTACTATAGATAGATTTAGTGTGGACAAATTTGCCACCTCTGGAGGATAAGCCAATGGAGGAGAATGTCCTGGTAGATGATGTCGAAGAAGAAGAACAACAACAACAGAAGAATGAGGTGGAAAACCCTGAAGATATGGATCTTGATCTCACAGATACTGCTAAGGATAGGAGCACCAAGGTAGAGAATATTGATTCCACAAAGGTGGACAGTGAAGATAATCTCGAAGATCAAGAGAAAGAGTCTGAAGAGACCATATATGCAGGGGGTGAATAAGAGAACCCCGGAGGAGACTCAAGTGATCAAGCTCTAGCAGCAAGGCCGCCCCTACCACCACAATGGTTGGTGGAAGTGAAGAAGAGAAAGGCCCCAAAAATAGAAAAATCCCATCTCTCCCTAGCTGAGATGATGGCAGAGAGTTAGAGCCTCCCCAAGGCGAAGCAGGATCGGACACTCCACTCTATTTGGACTAGTCCGAGCGAAGATATAGTCACAGTCATTGCAAGACCTCCCCCAGATAAAGAGGAAACAATAGTAAGTGTTGGAGAATACACTGTCACAGAGGTACCTCTAGGGAAGAGGGATAAGCAGGGTGAGCTGGACCTACTCAAAGAAGCTATCCAGGAAATTGAGGCCCGGTATGAAAAACAAGCGCAGAAGTTAAAGGAGGAAAGAGAGAAGAATGAAAATCTCCTCGAGCCTATGGTAGAACTTACACAACCACTGGCTGATATCCATCTGAAAGCCTCCACCTCTAGAATGCTACTCCCACAAGGTGACTTGGATGTTCTAAGGGCCATAAAGAAGAAGACACAGGATGTAGATGGTAGGATCGCAGAGAAAATCAAGGCCGTAAGGCAATTCTTAGAGGCAACACTCCCGGACCTTTATCTGGTCAATAATCTTTTGGGCCAGGTAAGTGGCACTGTCGTCCTATGGGAAAAGGACATAGAGAAATATGAGGAGTGGTTGAATGGATTGGAAGAAGTAATAAAATTTGGGGAGGAAGCCATCACAGAGGCCAGAATTTTGGGAGAAGAACCCTTCAGATTCCTCCGGGCCTAGTAATCTAGATTTGTCCTCAAAATTGAGGTAAGAAAGCAACTAGTTATGACCCTAAAAGATAATATCATGGTGATCTGGTATCCTTTGGACCTGTATAAAGAATTTTTTGGAAGGGTTTCACAAGCTAATCCCTTCACCACCGTGACTTGTGCCCTGTAGGATTATGTCCTCAATAAATTTGATGAGTTGATGGAGTTCCAGTATCAGTCTGCCAGAGAATTTGACAGAGGGAAAATGTCAAGAATATCTAAGATGATGCTCTGGGCTCATGACTTAGTAAAGATAGCCAAATAATTTTGGGATGGGGCCGGAGATATTGAAGAAAGGTTCAAAATCATTAGCGATCGGTGGGATAATTCAAGGAAAAAAATGAGGATGGCATTGGCCAGATTCTAGAGGCCTTCAAGAACAAAAAGGGGTAGTAAAGTTCTCCGAACTCCAGAGATTCTCACCAGCAGGGTGCATTTTTGAACATTCATTATTATTTGAGCGTAAACTCCCAGACTCCAAAATTTTGGATCCAAATTTTTGTATTCTTTATAGTGACTCGTATCTAGGTTCTGCGGAGTCGACCGATCATTTTCAAGCAGTTAATAAGGGGTTCAACAAGTAGGTGACCCTGATAAAGCTTATCAGATAGAGCGATGGTTTTGATAGGTATTTTCCCTAGTTTCTACTCCAGTATTAACTACTTGGTGCCTCAAAAATAGTGAGCCACATTTTGCATTGATGAGGTATGTTGCCTCGAACTCTGGGAAGATCAGATTTATTCTATGTTTACACTTACACTTTTCTTTATGCCAATTCTTCCAACTTACTTTCTTATCTTCTTCCTTTGTCTTGTCAGACCTTTGCTCTTTTTGAGGTGATTGTAAGTGGTTCAGGTAGTACCAGCCACTAGATATTGTATTTTAATGTTGAGTGTATAGTTAGATTAGGTTAGTTTTAGGGAAAACTATGTGTATAAATAAGAGGTCCGACCTCATTTCAAGGGTCGACAAAATTGATGATTTTGCAGTCTAATACTATTAGCATTTCATTTTCTAGTAGTTGGAAGAGCTCAATTCTCAGTATTTCTTAGTAGTTAGATGCTCCCTTGGAGGCATTGATGTACACACCAGTGATGCTGGAACACTCTGTTAATGAAGAAGGAAGAACATTTCTGGCAATGATGTTGTTGATGTTCTGATCTTTGAGTTAGAAATATCTTTTGTACTGTATGTTTCGAATGTCCTTTGCTATAATGTTTTGTTAGATTAATGATCTCATTTCCCCTTGTTGAATACGTATGAGCTGCTGGTTCTGTATGCATTCAGTATTTAGTGTAGTTCATTAGAGCATTGTTGACGTTGGAAATATGTTGCATAACTATAAGTAGAAGTAATAAACTCTAACCCTGATCTATCTTTTTCTATTTATTTGGTAAAATTAACATGCTTGCAGGAAACCCCATCCCCATCACCCAAATCCCCAAAGAAGACAAGTTAAAAACCAGCTATCCCCCCGAACAAAACAGTCACTTGCCCAACTTAGCTCCCCGCGTCGTTGAGACCCAAAACTCAAGTGCTTGAAGACCTGAATAATTTATTCCCTAGAAAACCTTTATAGGTGAAGTTGGCTGGCACCCCGGTACCTGGTGACAACTTATCCTCTGTTGATTAGACTTTTCACAAATTCTCATCAACATAATCCTTTATAAGAAACATATGCAAGGAATATCCTTACCCCTTCAAGTCTGGCCATAGGTGCAAATGTTTCACCATAGTCTAGGCCTTCCTCTTGTGCATATCCTTTGCACATCAATATTTCCTTTTTCCTTACCACTTCACCTATCTCATTCATCTTGTTTATAAAAATACACGTAGTACCTATCACATTCTTGTCCACCGATCTAGGCACTAGTGTCCAGGTTTTGTTCTTCTCAATCTGCTGCAATTCTTCTTCCATAGCTTTCACCCAATCTTTATCTTTGAATAATTTAGGCACAAATTTAGATAGAAAACAAGTACCTTCTCTCACCTTCCTTTTTCTTAACACACCTATATTTTTGTCACCAATAATTTGATCAGGGGAATGATTCAACTTTACATAATTTGGGAATACCGGTTTGGTTCTAGGATTTTCTTCAACTAGTTGTATTGGTTCCTGTTCATTGACATATCTCTCCATTGTTTCTAATATGGTATCCTACTCAACCAATTGTATATATACAAAACCATGATAGTCTTCAGGTTCATTCTTGCTGGATTCATCATTTTTCTCAAAAATTCCATCTATTCTTATGCTGGCACATTCTCCTATCTTATTTTTTCTCTTGTTCAAGAACTTGTACGCTTTTCTCTTTGAGGAGTATCCTAAGAATATCCCCTCATAACTTCTTGGGTCAAAGTTACCTGTATTTTCTTCTCTTTAAATAACATCTACTCCCATTTTTTTTGAAATAACTTACACATGGTGATTGACCATTCCATAGCTCACAGGGATTTTTGTTTGTACCTTTCTTCAACCAAACTCTGTTCAATGTGTAAACAATAGTTCTCACCGCTTCTCGCCAAAATATCTATGCAACACCCTTCTGAATCATTAATGTCCTAGCTTAATCAATGATAGATCTATTTCTTCTTTCAACAATACCATTCTTTTAAGGTGTTCTAGGATCTAGCATCTGTCTTTGAATTCCCCGTTCTTCACAATATATAGTAAATTAATGTGAAGTAAAATCACCTCCTCTTTCATATCTAAGACATTTCAGGGCCTTACCGGTCTCCTCCACTTTGGCTTTGTAGATCTTAAACATGCAAAAATATTTAGATTTGTCTCTTCAAAATATAACCCACATCATTCTAGAGTAATCATCAACAAGCAACATAAAATATCTATCACTATAGTAACTCCAAGTTCTCATTGTACCACATAGATCAATATGAACTAGATCTAAAATACTTTCAGAAGAACATTTTTTACTGATGAAACTAGAACTAGTTAACTTCCCAAGTTGACATTCTTTAAACATTACATTGTCTGGTTTTACTAGGCTGGAATACCCTCTCACTATCTTCATCTTACTAACTTTGATCAAATTTCAAAATTAACATGAGGAAACCTCTTATGCCATAACCAAAATCTTCTACCTTAGAAATTAGAGAAATCTTAATAGTAGAATTTAGATGGAACAAGTTACCTTTAATTTGTTCACCGATAGAAATCAATTCTCCATATTTCCCAATAATCCTGCATATACCTCCATTGAAATCCAATCTATATAATTTATTATTCAAATGAGAAACACTTAAGAAGTTGTATCTTAGACCATCAACCAAGTAAACATCACCAAAATTTGTTTTATCATTCAAAGTAATAGATCCTTTACCTTTTACCAAACAAGGAGCATCATTCCCAAATCTTAGTGAGCCTTGATCACATTCTTCCATCTTGATGAATTTGCTTCTACCACCAGTCATATGGTGAGTGAACCCACTGTTAATAATCCAGTTACCATTGTGATTCATGTTATAAACCAAAGCTTTGTCACCTTCTTCTGAGGGTTCTTCCTTTACTGCAACAAACACAACTTCTTCATCTCTTCCATCAGATTCCTCTTCGGTAACACCTTCCTCAGCTAGGTAGCATACTTTCTTGTTCTTATCCTTTAATCTTCTTTGCTTCTCCTTCATGTCATTATCAGGGCATCTAGAGGTAATATTCCAAATTTTATTACATTTAAAACAATTCAAAGAAAACTTACCCTTATATTTACCTTTCCCTCTAGGCAACCTTCTAGAAAATAAAGCTTCCAATTCCTCTTGTTCTCTTTCTCGAGGCAAGATAGATTCAAAATCATTAGAGTAACATGTTTAAGAACTGTTATATATCTCCTTACTTTTCCTAGATGGTGCAAGAGTCAATGATGACTTGAAAGAAAATTCAAATTTTGACATACTATTATCATAATTGCTTAGCTCAGATTGTTAGGAATAAGGTGTCTCAACCTTGGATAATTCCTATTCTTATTATTTGTTTTTTAAAATGTATTTCTTGCAAATAATGTAATTAAGTATGAGTGTACATGTCTAGTTGGCATGTTGATGTGTCACTCCACTTGATGTGTCGGCATCTTGAATTGTGTGTAAGGAGATCATGGCTAAAATGGTTATGATAGATTCCTATGACACGTAAGAGCTATTTCTAGGAGATTTCAATGATAGGTGAAGACATGCAATGACATGTGGCAATGATATGGTAAAACCCTAATATGACTATCTTTGGGAGTTGCCCTAAAAAGGAAAGCGCAATGATATAAGCATTTTTTAGGGTTACAGGAGGGATACAAAAAGAGTGTATTGTTGGTATAATCTGGTGCTACTGGATTTGTCTGTGTGTGTCGATTGTCTCCTGAAATAACTTGCATTGCAAGTGTGTTGTAACCGTTGTGTTGAAGATAATACATTGTGCAGGTTTTGGAGTGCTGGGGTTTTTTACCGAAAGGTTTTCCCTAGGGTAAATCATTGTGTCATTCTCTATTTTCTGTATGCATGGTATATGGTTGCAATATCTTTGTTAAAGTAGTTAATGAATCTGAAATTGTAAGGATTTAAAATAATTTGCACAATACTTTCCTTTAGAGATTAGTGTAGGAAGATGTTTCTGCACCTGAGTTTCCTTACACAGATGTAGTTAAATTCCCAATTAATGGATGATGAGTAAAAATAAATGTTCCTAGAGTTATGAGCTCTTGTATATATGAAACCCTAATAGTATAATGAGACAATAAATTTCTCAACATTTTTCTTACTAGATCCCCCTCAGGAAGATTACCACCAGCACCTCGAATAGAAGCAACAACTTCTTTGATTCTCTGACTGGATTGTTCACTGATCACATTTTCATGCATCCTCATGTCATCATACTTTCCAATCAAACTATCAACCTTTGCCTTCTAGACATGTGGATCTTCACCATAGACAATCTTCAACTTCTCCCACATCTCATCAGCAGTATCCAAGTCTTTTATATCAATAAACTCTACATTTGAAGGAGTACTATCAATAGAAGATCCATAGTAGACGTATGTTCTTTGTTTACCTTCAATTGATATGTAGTTAGGGTTCCTGAAGGGACAATATACCTATTATCCACATGATCCTAGAACTTATCACCCATACCTTTAAGATAGAGCTTCATCAAACCACACCAAAATGAGTAGTTCTCTCTTGTGAATTGAAGACCTTCCTTTCTCATCATCTTCAGATATTTAACTCAAGCTATTAAGATTCACCATAAAAGAGGACCTAACTTATGATACAAATTGTTTGTCCTAAGATAAAATTACTGAGAGGGAGGTTGAATTAGTAATATACCAAATAATCCAACTTTTTAACCTCTTGAACTTAAACCAACATTCACAAGATTAACCATAACTAAAAAAAATGAAAATCATACACATGCAAGTCCATCCACAAAGTTGACACACATATTTTTATTTTTCAAACCCAAATAATGAAAAAAATAGGATGGGAATTAGTACCCACTAAATGATGTACCTCCATGTAAGGAGCTTAACCCTGTTAGGAGTTTACAACAACACTATTAGGTGATACCCGGTTAAGGGATTTTTCCTACATCTTTTAGGATCTTTACCCTATTAAGAGTATCCTTGTTAGAGGACTTTGAACACTTGAAAAAGTGTCACCTTTCTAGAGTATTTACAACAAAGATCTGTTAAGATCTAACATGTTAACTTTTAAGGGATATAACCTTCTGTAACTGTTAGGGAACAACATAAAGAATGATCTGTAGAATTGAACTACATCTTCTTGATCAGATCTAGTGTAGAACACAATCTCATCTCAATATGCTTAAATCTTCCATGGATTGATCACATCTCGTACTTCTCCAACACATGATCAACACTCTTAACTTTTAACTTCATCCATTATATACTGAACTTTTAAGTCCACCACCTTAATCAATCCCTATATTATAATTTCAAAATTCCCACTCAGATCCAACACGCCAAAAAATAAAATTAAATGTATAAAACATAATTCCAAGACCGTGTCAGCCACGACAACAATTTTTATAGAGATTCATTATAACTCATGTTTTGAGATAGTATGGAAGGATACATGGCATCCCACAAGACCTGATAGTATATGCTTGGATCTGTGATGAGGAGCCACAATGGGGTGCTCAATTATCATATGAGACTACATAGAGAGAGATCTGAGAGATAGTTTTAGTTGGGTGGGATTATCAGGTTGATATAGAAGATGCAGGGATGATAGATGATTTTATAGTTTACCTGATACAATACACATTTCCATGATTCAATGCTCCTGATGAGATTGCACTATGTATTGAGGACGCATTAGATTATGACCCTACCGATGATGGTCCTGTGAGAGGTGGAGGTAGAGGAGATAGGGGTATGAAAGGTGGGAGAGATGGGAGGGGTAATAGAAGTAGCAGAGGCCCTCCCACGAATAGAGGTCAGAGACATGACCAATATGATAGGAGCGATGATGGAGATGATAGGGTTGGTGGAGAGGAGGACTAATGTACCCGAGTCAGATTCATACCTCCACGCAGGGATCCAGGTCCACTACTAACAAGGTAGTAGTAGCAGAGATCATTAGTATAGAGACCTACATGTGAGAGAAGTGGTGGAGGTGGACCTCCTGGACAGGATCCTCCCAGAGATACCAACAAAGACATAGGTAGAGATGGGGATCTTTTATCACAGTGTGAGTGGGAGAAAGAGCAGCCAAGGGATCACATTGTTAGAATGAATTCAAAATAAATGAGAGGGGGGGGGGTGAATCAGTTATCCTCAGGTCTAGATGTATCAATTGAAACTTAATACCACTTTAAACAACTCAGATCTGCTTGACAGTGATATCAGAAGTCAACAACATAAATATGTAGTTTACTATTCAAATATAACCAGCTTGCAGAAACTTAATAGTAAAACACAACATAAACATTCACACAAGTTGACACAAGTATTTAACATGGAAACCCAATTTGGGAAAAACCACTAATAACATGCTATCAAGTTTTTTCTCTTCTGAAGTGAGATCTGTTAGGAGCCAACCCTGTTAAAGGTTACAAAACACATTGCTAAATGTGACCTGGTTAAAGGATTTAATCACCCTTTTAGGACTGGCCTTGTTAGAGGACTTAGAACATTCCACCTGAATGTCACCTTGCTAAAAGGATTTATACAATGACTGTTAGGTCACCTTGATAAAAGGATTTATACAATGACTGTTAGGTCAAATCAGTTAAAGGATTTTGACTAATACAATGGTTAGAAATTAATCAACAGGTGTGATTTGATACATACAAATTAATTTGAAAATCCATATCCAATTCAACTCTTATGCTAATTCACTGAGTGGCCTCCATTCTCTTTTCAATCTTCAGATCTGCTTGGAAATCTGTCAAGCAATCACTCTCGCAGCTCTCTGCTTCTCTGTTTAGCCTTCTCTGCTAGATCATGCCAATCAGTCAATTAACTATGCAATCCTATTGCATACTCTACATGCCTTCATGGATAACCCCTTGAGGTTATCTTATACCTATTCATCTAGGTAAAACAAATATTTTCTGCTTAATCAAGATCGTAGATCTTAGGTTGGGTCAGATCCAACAGATCTTTTCGTCATTACATTTAATTTATTTCTCAAAAGCAATCAATAATTAAATCTTTGATCCATGCATTAATTATAGTTACTTGTACATTTAAAGAGTGTGGATCAATTGTGCTTATCTTTAGTTAAATTTACATATCCTAATAAAATCAATTATGTGGGCCAGAGATCTCAAATCTCAACAATTACCAAAATACTGCTGCTCATCCAACACTGTGTTCTTTCTCTTGGTCATCACTGTTTTCATCAGAAATTTACTAGCGCTCAATCGACACTAGAAATTATGCTCGGCATACACTAGTGCTCGGTCAACACAAACTTGCTCAGCATAAACTGTTCCCAGTAAACTGTCATTAAAAGATAAACAACATATTACTTTTCCAATGTGCCAACTGATCAAGTACCCTTGTGATTTCCCATAACTCAACCATTTCACTTGGTCTTCTTGTTAGATCTCCTTCATCAATCAATAGATATGGTACTCAAATAGATAGCAATAGTCTCACTAGTTAAGGTTTGACATCAATGACAAAACAAAAATTGTTTCTATTGTATCTTTCCAAAAATCTTTCCAACGATCTCCCTCTTTGGCATTGATGGCAACACTAAACAATAAAACAAAAATTTTCCAACCATAGTTACCATACAATCCAAAAAGTCTGCCTGTGTTCCTTGATATGAACAAATCTTCATTAATGTCTTTAGCTTCATTCTGATTCTCATCTTGTAAAATTTTTTCCTTATGTGCCTATAATCACACTGAAATCTTTCCATTTCTGTTCATCTGTAGACTCCCTCTTTCATTAATATATCCCTCTATATTTAAGTATAGTAAAATCTCCCTCTTTTAGTAAACTTCTCCCTCTTTGAAAAAAATTCCAAAGACATTGACATTTTCACCATGCAGATTCTTCGGTTCTAAATTTTGTATCATGCTGTTCCTGTCATCTTGCTTATGACTGATCCTCTTTTCTATCTTTGTTTGTCTTTCACAGCTTTAGGCAACATCCTAAAGTGTGACTGCCTGTGCATTAATGTGTAAAATATTATGGATATAACATTTGATGCAACAGTTCCATTTTGAACTAATTAGCCTCAGTTAGGGGAATCACCCCTAATTTACCTCACAGATACTCATGAGCATCCTTGGGTAGTGCCTTTGTAAATATGTCTGCTAATTTTTCCTTAGTATTCACATATTCCAGTCTCACTTCCTTTTTATGAACTAGCTCCCTCAGGTAATGATACTTGATAGCTATATGCTTTGTCTTAGAGTGCATCACATGGTTCTTAGAAATATTAATGGCACTCATGTTATCATAATATATGCCAATTGGTTCTGTGATCTCTTCTTTCATACCTTTCATTAGTATCTTCAACCACACAATATTATAATAATTAACTGTTTCTACCACATACTCGACTTCAGCTATAGATTGTGAGGTGCAATTCTGTTTCTTGCTTGTCCATGAAACCAATATTTTTCCTAGAAGAAATTCTCCACCTGTGGTGCTTTTCCTGTCATCCACATTTCTAGCCCAATCAGAGTCAGTGTAAACTCTAAGCTCAAACTTATCATTCCTTTTGTAGTATAGACCATATTCATCTGTTCCTTTCAAATATCTCAGAATTATTTTTACTGCCATCATATGCGTTTCCTTGGGATTGGCAAAAAATCTCGCAAAAATACCAACAACCAGTGCAATATCAGGTCTACTATGTACAACATACTGTAGCTTTCCAATCATTGATCTGTAAAGGGTTTTATTCACTTCTTTTGTATCATCATTATTTGTTAACTTCTGTCCAATAGCCATGGGTGTACTCATTGGTTTTGAATCTTCCATTCCAAAAGTTTTTAGTATCTCCTTGACATATTTTTATTGAGTAATATAGATACCATTCTTCATCTGATATATTTATAAGCCAACAAATTTTTTTATCTCACCAAACATAGACATCTCAAATTCAGTTTGCATCTCCTTTGCAAATGCTTGGCATAACATATCTTGTCCACTAAATATAATATCATCAACAAAAATTTTAGCCAATAAAGTACCTTTACATTGCGCTGTCTTCAAATATAGATTTTTTTTGTCATTGGTTCTTGCAAATCCAATCTTTACCAAATAATTGTGCAATCTCTCATACCATGCTCTTGGTGCTTGCTTCAATCCATAAAGTGCTTTGTGTAGTTTTCGAACCATGTTCCTCTTACTTGGGTCTACAAATCCATCAGCTTGTTCAATGTACACTTATTCTTGTAATATCCCATTTAGGAATGATGACTTCACATCCATCTGATAAGCTTTAAAACCTTTGTAGGCTACATATGCAAGTAATTTTCTTACTCCTTCCAATCTTGCAAATGGTGTGAATGTTTATCCATAATAAATTCCTTCCTCTTGTGCATAACCTTTGCATACCAGTCTAGCTTTGTTTCTTGTTACCTCTCCATGTTCATTCAAATTATTTTTGAATACCCACTTAGTACCAATTACATTCTTGTCATTCAGCCTAGATACAAGTGTCCAAGTCTTATTCTTCTCAATCTGTTCAATTTATTCATTCATGGCTTGTATCCAATCTTCATTGTCTAAGGCATATTTTACTGTTTTAGGCTCAAAATCACATAGCAAGCATGTACCATCTCTCAACTTACTTCTTGTCATAACTGCAAAATCCTTCACTCCTATGATTTGATCAGGCTTGTGGTGCCTCCTCACGTACTTTTCTAGAGTAGGTTCTTTTTCTTCTTTAGGTTGATCATTCACATTCAATTCAGGTTGACTTTGTGACTCGACATCTCCACCAGATAGCTTGGTAATTACCTCCTGTTGCCTGACATCCTCATTCTGTGACTTGACAAGTGCTAGCTGTTTCTTGGAAACCTCATTCTCATTCTTAGGTAATGTATTAGAATCTTCCTCATCTAGATAGACAAATGATTTGTAACTTTCAGGTTCCAGTGTGCTTTCAGCTTTATTTCTTTCTACATACTCATCAATTCTAACATTTGCACTTTCCACAATTTTGTTAGTGTTAGAATTCAAACACTTAAATGCTTTACTCTTGGTTGAATAATCAAGAAATATGCCTTCCTCGCCTTTAGCATCAAGTTTTCCATTCCTATTATCCTTCAGTATCAAACATTTACTTCCAAAAACTTTGAAATATTTTACATTAGGTGCATATCGATACCATAGCTCATAAGGTGTAGCAGTAGTACCTTTCTTGACTTGTACTCTATTCAGGGTATAGACTACTATACTTATAGCTTCTCTCCAATATTTTTGTGCAACATTTTTCTCCATCATTAATGTTCTAGCACAATCCATAATAGATCTGTTTCTTCTCTCAGCAATACCATTCTGTGGTGGTGTCCTAGGCATGAACATCTATCTTTTTATCCCTCGGCCATTGCAAAACCTGTTAAACTCATTAGAAACAAACTCACCTCCTCTTTCAGATCTCAATAATTTTAGACTTTTACCTGTCTCCTTTTCAAATTTTGCCAAGTACCACTTAAAGAATTGGAATGCATCAGATTTTTCTTTAAGAAACATAATAGTCATCATTCTTGAGTAATCATCAACAAATAGAATGAAGTATCTATCTCCACAGTAAATTTTCTCACCAATGGGACCACAAAGGTCAGTATGAACTAATTCCAGTATTTCCTCAGATGTATGAGTCTTTCTCTTGAAACTAGATTTAGTCATCTTTCCCAATTGACATTGCTTACACATTGCATTTTGAGGTTTCTTTAACTTAGGCAGCCCTCTAACCTTTTTCAATTTTCTTATGCTTACCAAGTTATCAAAGTTTACATGACACAACCTTTTATGCCATAACCAAACATCATTATATTGTGCAAACAAGCATGTCTCATCAGCTAAATCTATATAGAACAAGTTACATTTTGTTTTCTCTCCATGTCAAACTAATTCTCCAGTAGCATCATAGATCTTTGCCTTCTTGTGATGGAATTCAACTCTGTAACCAGAAGTATTCAGCTTTGCAACACTCAATAAATTATAGTTAAGATAATCAACCCAATATACATTGTCACATCTGATCTTTTCAGTCAATTTAATTGATCCTTTCCCTTTAACAAGACATGGTGCATCATTGCCAAATTTAACATAACCGCCATTGCACTGATCTAGGGTCTCAAATTTATCTTTATCACCAGTCACATGATGTGAACAACCACTGTCAATAACCCAATGGTCACCTTTACTCATATAAGAAATTAATGCAGTTTTCTCATCATCAACAGAATCATCTTTCATAGCAACATACACAACTTCTATATCATTTTCATCAAATTTTTCAGAATCATTGTCAGAAGCTTCTTCAACTATATAGAAAGATTTCTTACCTTTGTCTTTATAATCCTTATACTTTCTAAAGTCTCGGTCATCCTTTTTGTCTTTGTACTTGCTGTCCCTTCTTTCATCTTTATCATTCTTATCAGGACATCTTGCAACAATATGAACAACTTTGTTACATGAAAAACAAATGATAGGAATTTTACCTTTAATTTTCCTTTTCCTCTAGATAGTCTTCTTGCCATAAGTGCTTCAAGTTCTTCCAAATCATTATTAGTAGTGTCACTATCACTGTTCACACATTTCTTTCCTTTCTTTGATTTGTTAAGGACCAACTAGGATCTGAATGAAGATTCAATAGCTTGTGGAGTGTAGTTGTCAAAATTTGACATCTCAAATGCAGTAAGTCTGCCTACCAGACCTTCCAAATTCAAATTATTATTAGGATTACATCTTAACTCTTGAATTGTAGAGACTATAATAGAATATATAGGAAGAAGAGTTCTCAGTACCTTTCTCATAATGGTGTAATCATCAATGGTTCCCTTAGCTCCTCTAATAGCATTTACAACTTCCTTTATCCTACCATAATATTGAACTATGTTTTCTCCTTCTTACATTTTCATTTCATCAAACTTACTTCTTAAAATTTCAGATTTGGATCTCATGAAATTTATATCTCCTCCATAGATGGTTGTTAGGGTATCCCCTATCTTCTTTGCATTCGTATAGTTCTTTATGTCTTCAAACTCATGATAGTTCAGAGATGATGCAATCTCCAACATTGCTTGAATGTGTTCTTGCTTTTCTCTTAACTTTGCAGCTGCGGCAGGTGCAGTGGGGGTTACATAATCATGTTCAATATAGTGCTTAGTTGAATTACCAATACTAGCCAGATGCAATTTCATCAAACTTTTCCATTCAGGGAAATTATCTTTGTTCAACTTTGGCACCTCATTTTTATACATCTTGATCTTTTTCTCCAAGTACCTTCAAACTATTTTCAAGACACCAAAGCTCTGATACCAATTGTTAGAATGAATTCATAATAACTGAGAGAGGGGGGGCATGAATCAGTTATCCTCAGGTCTAGATGTATCAATTGAAACTTTATACCACTTTAAACAAATCAGATCTGCTCGGCAGTGATATAATAAGTCAACAACATAAATATGTAGTTTACTGTTCAAATATAATCAGCTTGCAGAAACTTAATAGTAAAACACAACATAAACATTCACACAAGTTGACACGAATATTTAACGTGGAAACCCAATTTGGGAAAAACCACCAATAACATGCTATCAAGTTTTCACTCTTCTGAGGTGAGCTCTGTCAGAAGCCAACCCTGCTAAAGGTTACAAAACACATTGCTAAATGTGACTTGGTTAAAGGATTTAATCACCCTGTCAGGAGTGACCTTGTTAGAGGACTTAGAACATTCCACCTGAATGTCACCTTGCTAAAAGTATTTATACAATGACTTTTAGGTCAACCTAGTTAAAGGATTTTGACTGATACATGGTTAGAAAGTAACCAGCAGGTGTGATCTGATACATACAACTTACTTTTCAAATCTAGATCCAATTCAAATATTATGCTAATTCATTGAGTGGCCTCCATTCTCTTTTCAATATTCAGATCTGCTTGGAAATTCGTCAAGAAATCACTCTCGTAGCTCTCTGCTTCTCTGTTCAACATTCTCTGCTAGATCATGCCAATCAGTCAATGAACTATGCAATCCTCTTGCATACTCTACATGCCTTCATGAATAACCCCTTGAGGTTATCTTATACCTCTTCATCTAGGTAAAATAAATCTTTGCCGCTTAATCAAGATCGTAGATCTTAGGTTAGGTCAGATCCAATGGATCTTTCCATCATTACATTTAATTTATTTCTCCAAAGCAATAAATAATTAAATCTTTGATCAATGCATTAATTACAGTTACTTGCGCATTTAAATAATGTGGATCAATCATGCTTATCCTTAATTAAATTTACATATCCCAATAAAATCAATTATGCCAGCTAGAGATATCAAATCTCAACAATTACCAAAATACTGATGCTCGGCCAACACTGTGTTCTTCCACTCGATCATCACTGTTTTCCTAAGAAATTTATTGGCGCTCGGTCAAAACTAGAAATTATGCTCGGCATACATTGGTGCTCGGTTGACACAAACTTTCTCAGCATAAACTGTTCCTAATAAACTGTCATCAAAAGATAAAGAACACATTACTTTTCCAATGTGCCAACTGATCAAGTACCCTTGTGATTTCCCATAACTCAATCATTTCACTTGGTCTTCTTGTTAAATATCCTTCATCAATCAATAGATATGGTACTCAAATAGATAGTAATAGTCTCAACAGTTAAGGTTTGACATCAATGAAAAAACAATAATTGTTTCCATTGTAGCTTTCCAACAATCTTTCCAACACACATTAGTACTCTAGAGGCACTATTAGAAGATAGGGACAAGCAACTTGATCTAGTGAGGTCAGAGTGAGATCAAAAACCAGGTGCTCTCAAAGTAGAGAGAGATCAGAAGAGGGACATATTGAGAGCTAAGAGAGATCTTTAGGTCTGTACTGCTACACATCAGGGACATAGAGCTGCATATTACTTTTCTCTTTATTGCACGACCGTTCCACAACCACAACGAGCACCATTGTATTTAGTCATAACACAACAGTCAGAGGGTGCTATGCCATTGCCACCTCCTACACAAGGAGTTGCACCACCTCCTCCACCTCTTGATCAGGCTGAGGGTGGTAGTCATACATGAGACTATGGATTCTTGATATTTTTGTATATTGAGATTATTGTGATAATTTATTGTACCCTTGATACTTGATACATGTGTATATGTTGGTTATGATCTCCTGATACTATTGATATATTCCCACATTTTTGATATGACATTCAATGATATATGAGATGGAAGCCTCTAATTCTGATATATGCATTGTTTTTAATTTTGATAGCTATTGTATGTGATATATGTGTAGATTTTATTCATACTTGATGATGTACTTGGTCTTTGTGATGATGCAACTTTGATTCATGTGATGAAATCGTTTATGCTCTTTGGTTTTTCACTGATATATAAATGTGTTAAAATTATTCTACGTGAATATGCAGATTTATGTTTTTGAGATTTTCTTTATGAAAATATATGCATGGATGAAATTAGGATGTAGAAATGCAAGACTTGAATGATTTATGTTTTTTTTTACTTTTCCTCTTTTCCCATTATGAATTCAAAATGAATGCACTAGTATGGATATGAAACAACATGAATATATCAGAAAATAGATTAAGTAATCAACTTGGATTTGAATGGAACCATAAATAATTTTGAGCTTAATTACTTATGCTGTCAAATGAATCATGCAAACTTAAATGCAACTAAATGCAGACCTCTAGGACTTTCACTGATCTTTTTACATGAGCATTTTATCATCATAGGGAGTTTGTGTAATAGACACCATAGGTTACTACAACTGTCACTAATACCAAGGAAGTATCATGAGAGTATGAATACTACCTTAATTGGATGCAATGTCAAAAATAAACCTAAGAATCAAGGTATAAAGGCCAGTATGAATTATTGGTTATCTCCTTTTGATTTAACAATCACCTTTTGTTCATGTGCAATGTAAGATATGTAACCCACAATGACCTTTAATATTCATATCCTTGTGTACATAATATGTTGTACACCTTACTTAGAAGTTGATAAGAAACAAATAAGGAAATTGATTCAACCTCACCGTAGCTTACACATAAAAAGGATCGAGATATATGTGGCTATCTACTCATGTTGGAAGATATTATCATAAACATCTAGATTAGGTGAAGTATATAAGATCATTAAAGTAATCACCACATGTAGAAAACCAATAAAATGTTATGCCCCTTCCTTGCAACTCTTTTTATTTAATAGACATCATGGAGTAACTTGAAAGACATAAGAAGAAACAATTGATAATAAAACAAATAAAATTCATAACCATTTATATGCCCCTAGTTTGAAACATCACCGGAACACGAAAATAGTCATAATCAAACCAAAATTAGTCTAGCTGTGTTTATGTGGTATTTAGGAACACCTTTGATTCATTATTCAATCACAGTAGAGAAATCATCAATTGCAACTTGGAATTAAGTAATATATATCTGTGTCAGAGTGAGTGAGATAATATCAGCAATTGCAATCCAATGGAGTGTTAAGAAAAACTATTTGATTAAAGATTTGAGAAGTACTAGTAGGATTAAAGTGTTGAGAAACACTAGTACGATGTCCGTTACAGGTAGGTGGTGTTTAAGAAAAAAATTTGTTTGTGATATTGACCAAGTTGTTGAGAGTTAAGTATTAAGAAATACTATTTGTAGTGGCAAACTTTTCTAGACAAGGACCTAGGATGACGTTGCAAACAACAACTATCGACTGAACAAGCTAGCAGAGATGCCCCCAGTGCAGAATGTCTATCCCTAAGACATAAATATAGACAAACTCTAGGCAAGGAAAGTACATTCGTGAAGAGTTTAGGTTCAACTGATAGAAAACATATGATCATGAAGGATTTGTGAAAGCAATGCATTCATAGATGTAGCACTGATTACAAGTGATGCATGTTTGCTAGGTTTTTACCACTCAACCAATTTCTATTTTTTTTACCAAGACGCCTGTTTGCCAAGGAAATTTTCTTATTTCAATTTTTTTTTGTAGTTTTTCTCTGTAAGAACCCCTTGTGGCTCTAACTTTGACAAACGCTGAACTGTGGTATAATTCTGGATGTTTGACAATTTGTCAAACACTTTGCAGGCAAGCTCTGATACCACTGTAGTATCCCTTGCTAAATGATGGAGAAAGATGATTTTTCTACTGAAGGAATATTGTCAAACAAGTTG
>MU224968.1:71943-82306 GCA_018584345.1 Thuja plicata
TGGTTTACTCATGACCTTGTTATGAAATATTGATGCATGCCTATACAAGAGACTTGTGCTCTACTTGCAATTCAGAGTTAGTTGACCCAGGGGTTTATCCTGTGTGTGTTATGTTTTCATGCCAACTTCGGTGCATCACCTAGTAGGTAGTTTGCTTTCAGTCATTTCCCTTTCAAGCACTCCTTCTATCCCTTTCCCTCAAAAGTTTTACTTTTCTATTTAAGAAGCAAATTAAGGTGATTATCCAAGAGGAACCAGCCTAGAATCTGGAGGTCTCATCTCAGTTAGCATAGGTCCCACAACCTGGAGATGATTCCCTTGTTATACTGGATTATCAAGACCAAGAGAGCTTGAGATCAGAGGCGCAAATTCAGTGTATAACAGGTTGTGTGCTTGATTTACTTGGCTATCATGCTAGAGTTTCTTGAGCTACTTGGTTGCATGATTGATTTACATGGTTGTCTTCTTGAGCTGGTTTCTTGTCTACTTCACCTTTGTTTGTGCCAAGTCAGATTTCCATTTCATTAGGTGTATTCAAAAATATCTATTGAATATTACAACTTGATAATAGAAAGGCGATGACTTCCGTCGTCTTCTTTTAATCTGGAAACAAAATTAAATGAGCATTCACATTGTTTGGATGTATTACGTATTTATTGTTTGGCATTTTTTGAGCGGGGGTAACAAATTCATTGTTTATTCCTTTTTTTTTTTTATGAATAGAGGCCTTTTCTATTAATAATTAAAAGAGTACAATATTAACAAAAAGGATCGGGGGATAAAAAATTACCCCGCGAAGAGTCACTCTGCATCATGCCAGAATCATATAACTATTCACTAAAAAAGAATATAAGGAAAGCCCTCAAGCTGTGAGAGTTGTAGCAGAAGAGGGAGGAGGATCTTTATCATTAGGATTGCCCCAAACATTGGGCCTAGGGGTCTGGTCGAGAAGTGACCACCCATCATTTGTATCTTTTTCTTCTATTTCCCTTTCCTCCCGCCTGGGAGAGATAGCAAGAGCCAAGCAGGGGATTTTATAAGAAGTGGCAGAAGGCCACAAAGGAACATTGGCCATTGGCCGAGAAGCAGTATAAACAAGTAGAGGAGGCCAGCCAACAGCCGAGGCCCTCCTAGCAGTAGGAGAGGAAGAGAGATGGTGCCAAGAGCATGACATTCTGGAGCGCCTGGCCGAGGAACTGTGGCTGTGACACCAACCTTGGGGTGGCGTGTGGTCAGCTGAGAGGGAATCTGACAGTACTCGAGCCACAGTACATGAGGCATTACCCCAATGTTGTAGCAGCTCCTACAAGTGGGTGACCTCAAGGGACACCTTGTCATCTTGTACTTGAATATGCATCATGACATTATTACATAAACATGCCTTAGCATAAAGAGAAATAGTGACATCCATGCATATTTTTTGGTTCTGTCGATGGGCCCAAAACTATTGGACATGGATTCATATCTTTTTTATGCCATTCAGGCCTAAGACTTTTTCTTGGCATATGGATCTCCTTGTTGATTCACCCAGAACTCCTTCCCAGTATACCCAGATTTGGCATGCTTTTAGGATGGAGATTTTGTTTTCCTTCATTTTTTGGAGTGATGGCTTTTGGCATTTGTATGGAATATTTTTAAATTTTTTCCCTGGTTTGAGGATATAGAGTCGATGCATATTTTTTTGGAGGGGCATGATATTATTTCCTTTATTGAGTGACATGGTCTGGGAACTAAGAAACATTTTTGAGAGTAGAATTTGTCTGTAATATAGTCAAGGATGTTGAAGGAGTGCATGTTTACTATGAGGCTGACATATAGTATTTTGCATGAAGTGATATTTCTTATTACAATTAATTGGACATTGTGGTCCTAAAAATTGTGCAACGTTTTGTTGAGTGGATAAATTTAACAAAGTTTAGAAGGTAAGAGAATAACATAGGTGACTAAGTCAAAGAAATTATGGAGTCATTCTATATAGTGGATGCATGATAAAATTGGGACAAGTTCATGATTTTTTTTAGTGTTTGGTATTTGCGTTGACTAAGAATAACTTTCTCTGAGAAAAATAATTTTCACCTACATTTTTTTTTGAGATGAACTACATGAAGTTGTTTATTCCCATGTTGATCCTATTAGCATGCTCATTTTGTAAGTTCTTCCAGAGTCATTTTCATGGGCTTTAGATGATGCATTTGTTGTGGTAAGAATAAATAAATATTTTGGCGTGAGAAGGTATTCAAGATGGTAGTATAGATTTCTAAAAAAATGTGTTATCCTCTATAAATCGGAGTATCAGTGGTGTAAGGAAATGGTTTTCTATTCTTTATAGAATACTGACAAATCTCTGCACATATCTTGGAACCATATTGGAAGCTCAATATTTAGTTCATGGAATGAGCCTTCAAAGATATATTTTTGAGATAATAGTCCAATTTTTCATTGATCATTGATTCACAATTAGTGTTCATAATTTCTATACGTAGGGAGTAATTGAGGGAGTGTTGTGTAATTCTTGCATGGTTTCTAAGTTCTATGTGAATTGTGAAAGGCTTTGTTGAGTTTTTAATTTGAGTTGGTGCTCAGACTAAGGTTGGTGATTTATCTAATTAGAGTTGGTGCTTCTCTAAGATTTGGTACTAACTTATGTAATCTGGGTTGGTGCCCATTTCATTAATAGAAGTTGTTGATGTGTCATAGTTTTTCACCTGAAAGGATTTTCCACAAGAAATTTTGTGTTCTTGTTTTTTGTCTTTATTCAACTTCTTATTTTATGTGGTTCATGTTTTTGAAACTTTCAAATACTGATTAACCCCCCCTCCTTATTTTCTATGCACTCTTTGGATATGTAGTAGAATTATAGATTTTTTGGAATATCCTGTGTGTAATTTTTTTCCATCAATGTTTAGGATGTTACTACATGTTCCATCATCTGGATGGAAGTAGAAATATTAGTATAGGGACTATCATAGATAAAGAAGACTAAATAGATGGAGGGAGATGGTTCTGACAAGTAGGAAGGAAAGGAGGGTTCTAGAAAGTAAGAAGGAAAGGATGAGAGAAAGGACAAGATAATAATTAAAAATATAATAAAAAAAGTTAATAAAATAAAATAAAATATAATGAAATAAAATCAAATAATATTTATAAAATATGATAAAAAATAAGAGAAAAACACATTGAGAAAGGAGAAAAAGGACTACAATTATAACCTAAAATACAGTAAGAAAGGGAATAAAAGAGCAAATTATAGCCTAAAATACGATAAGAAAGGAAACAAATCACACAAGATTTAAGAAAGATGACAAAAAATAGAAGGACGATGCTAAGATCAAAAGGATGAAGGCAAACACTAGAAAATATAAGATCATGATTTTCTCTTTAAAGAGGAACAAACAAAAGTTAATTTCATCTTTGAAGTAAGTTTTTTAGAGATTGTGGAGGAATACAAATACTTGAGAATTTATTTTCACAAGAGGCTTATTTGGGAGACATGTAGAAATAAACAGATACAAGGGGACATATATAAGGGGGTTGGAGAGGTTTTTTATTTCTGCAAAATATGTATAGAAAAGAAGAGTTACAAGATTGGAAAACTAAGAAAACTCTTTTTGGCCTGCTAGTCATGCCAATTGTGCTCTATGGTTGTGAGGTTTGGGGGAAGTAACCTTTCAAGTTACAAATCGAAACAAATAGAAAGAATACAACATAATTTTATCACTAGTAGCCTCAAATTTAATTCAACAATCCAATATGAGATTCTCTTAGTTGGAGTAGGATGTTTCTGATAGAGGCATCAATGGTAATCTATCTGTTAATTTTTCTAAATAAAGTTTAAAATATGGATAAATACTGCTAGCCCAAGATGGTTGTCGAGGACAAGTGAGTTCGTAGAAAGAGGGAAAAGATGAAACTGATCAATAAGTGGTTGAGAAAATGGGACATTGACATGCAAAAATATTACTACACTAATGAAGAGATAAAAATACTTGTGTTAGAAAAATTTAGGGTTTCCATGTGGACAAAACAAATGTGACAGAAAAAGTCCATTACGTTAAAGAGTTAAATCCAACTTGGGATCATGACAAAAAATATTACTTGCGAGTGACAATCAAGGTTAAGGATAGATTGTTATTGGTGCAACTAAGAATTTGGTCTCATCATTTAAGGTGTGAGAGAAGCAGATGGACAATTCCCAAAGAGGTTTAGGAAGAAATAAAATGTATTTTTTTTGTACCAAAGGAGTAGTTGAAATTGAATAAAAATTTCTCTTTGAATGTGCTTCTTACCAAGATATGTGCGGTCAATATGAGAATGACCTAAAGGAGGGTTGTCTAAACCAACTTATTGAGGAAGCAAGACTTCACAAGATTGTCGATATCTTGATAAAGCTCCATAATCAAAGAGTTGACATCAAGAAAAACATGAAAAAGGCTTAGGATATGATCCTTGGTCCCTTAGAATGTTGTTCTTGTGGATGTCATTAAAATTCCTTCATTCATTCATACAATGATAAAGAAAACCAAAGATCAAAATTATAATCTAAAATATAACAACTAGTGCCACGTATTGGCCAACACTTTCCTATGTAGTATTGCAATAATAGTATTTATTGTGTAGTTGGTAGAGATATAATACAGAAAAATTTATGTTTTTGTTTAAATATAAATAAAATTATAATCTAAAATATAACAAGTGCCATGTAGTGGCTGGTACTTACCTTTGTAGTATTTTAATAATAATATTTATTGCGTAGTTGGTAGATAGACAATATATAATAATTTATATACATGTTTAAATATAATTAGTAGTAGCAATTTCACCTGGTGTGGAAATTCAATTTGGAAAAAAATTGGTTGCTTTTTGCATGTATTTGCATAGTTCATGAAATCAATTGGTAGACCATTTATGAAATGATGATGTATGTACACTTGAAGATCTCAATGGAGAAGTGAATAGCTTCAGTTCAACATTGCATCCACTTACATGGATCCAAACATGATCGAAATGGAACCTTTAAATTAGAAACATAACCAAGATCTAGTACACACAGAGAGAGAGAGAGAGAGAGAGAGAGAGAGAGAGAGGTAATATAAATTAGTATAGTATATTAGAGTATTTTTAAATATAAATTAAATAATATATATTATATTAAGTTATATATTTGGGTATGTGTAGGATCATGGTATACCAAAATGTGGCAACGGGAAAAAATTCCTTTTTTATCTTTCCAAACACAACAAAATCTGCTTTGACTTTTTGTATGGGTAAGAAAAAATTTGAATTTAGTTTGGTAATACCAAACCAAATCATATACACATTAATATCAGGTATATGGTCCATATCAGATATATGATCCAAATCGGATACCTGTTTTGCAAAAAATAAAAAACATATTTTAGTAATATGGGCATAACTTTTGCATTTCTTATTAAAATTTTAATTTTTTATAGGCGTTGGAAAGGTGATTACGAGACCCAAAATATGGATAAGGTAATTGCATTATTTTATAGACCAAAAATTAATTATAATAATTTGATGTGAATCCTTAATTTTGAAACTTGTAATAATAAAAAATTTTGCATACAAAATCATTCTTTTTTAGTTCAATTTTTATCCCATAAGAATTGACATAGTTAAAAAGTATTAAATAATGAAAAACTTAAATTTTATGTACTAATGAGGTTAATTTTTTTTATAAATCATCATACAGGGTTTCCTTGTTGTCTTTGATCCTTTGTACACAATTTCCCAAGATTACCTAAGAAAAAATATCTCTCTATAAATATCTTCCCATCTCTCAATTTACTTATTTCTATCTTTATCTCTTACCCTTTCATTTTATATCCTTTTAAATCCATCTCTATCCTTTTCCATTTATTTGCATCTCTCTCTTTCTTTGTTTGTCTCTCTATCTTTTTTTATATTTCTCTCTCTACTAATTTCTCTTCTTTCTATTTATGTCCCTCCCTCTAACTCCCTCTAACTATACCTATTTATTACTTGTCTCTATAACCTCCTGTCTATCTACTCTTTCTGTGTCCATCTCTATCTCCTTATAGATATATCTTCATTTTTATTTATATCTCTTTATCTTTAGATCTTTCTTATTTTCTTCATCTCTCCCTTCACCTATCATAACATATCAATTAAGTAAATGGGAGAAGGGATGGGATGGTGGGGGGATGAGATGGGATGGTGGGCTGAAAGAGGGAGAAAGGAGAAAGGGAGAAGGGGAAGGGGGAGATATGAGATAGAGAGAGAAGGGGGACAAGGAGACAAATGAGGTAGAGAGAGAAAGGGGATAGTTAGAGAGGAATATACACACACACAGATATATATATATATATATATATATATATATATATATATATAGAGAGAGAGAGAGAGAGAGAGAGAGAGATGGTCTTAGGATGTATTAAGGGATCCTTGGTGGCTTAAGTGGTCCTAAGGGGTCATCATATGTATTAATAGGTCTTGGGATATATTAATGGGTCTTAGGATACATTAATAGGTCCTAGGGGATCCTAAAATACATTAATGGGTGCGAATGAATACTAGGACACATTACCAGGTCAAAAAGCATCCTAGGATGTCTTAAGGGGTCCTAGGATGTCTTAAGGGGTCTTAGGTGTCCTCAGGGGTCCTAAAGGGTCCTAGGAAACACTAATGTGTCCTAGGACCCCTTATGATCTCCTAAAACCCCTTCGGACCCCTTACCATATAATTATGTATGGTAAGGGGTCCTAAAGAGACCCAGGACACATAAATTTGTCCTAAGACCCCTTAGGATTCCTTACCCTACACTAATATTTGGTAAGGGGTCCTAAGTGGTCCTAAGGGGTCTTAAGCGGTTCTAAGACACTTTAATGTGTTCTAGGACCCCTTAAAAACCCTTACAACCCATATGATATATGGTTAGGGGTCCTAAAGGGTCTTGAAGGGTCCCAAGACACATTAATAACCTTTACAACTGTAGATGTCCAAAAATATTAATATTATTATTAATATTAATTTCCCTTTTATTAATATAACTATTTAATTAAATTAATTAAATAGTTTCACCTATGATATTTATATATTTCATAAATACTATCCTAATTTATTTTATTTAAATACATTCCCCTCAAAAATCCCCCTTTTAATAAATTCATATTTATTAAATCTCTCCATAAATCTAAAATTCCTCTAAACTTGATTTAAATAAAATTACTTTATTTAAACCCACTTTATTCCCTCCAAATCCCACCTCTTTCTAATAATCCCCTAATCTTGATTAAAAAGGTACTTTTTCTCTAATCATGTGCACAATCCCCTTTGACTTTTCCAAACTAACCCTCAATCTTAGCCACTCATCTCCCTTCCACCTCTTAATCTCAACCGTTAACTTCCTTTTCAATTCTATAAAAGAGGCCTTCCTCTCTTGCATTATCATCTCTCATTTTTGTTCTATTGTTATTATGCTAGAATTGTGCTAGGGTTTCTCATTACTAGTTTCATTGTTTCAAGCTTAAATCATATAGATGTTATATGTTGAGATCATTTGGTAAATCAATCTTAGTTTCTTTCTTGCATTGCATCCATAGTATCTTAATGTTTTGAGAAGATTTGAGACTAGTTTCTCCATACTAGTTCTTGAATCCTTTTCTCATCCATCATAGTTGATTTTTGAATCAATCTTAATCAGTTTTACTTGGGAAGTCTTGAAATTGTTTTTGAGAGAGCACATTCATACCTCCATAAGAGAGAAAATCAAACAAGCCTCTTGGATGCAACTTGTTTTTATCTCTATTCGATGATGTAACATATAAAAATGTTACTAATGTGTAACATATAACAATGTGTAACGTAAGAAAAGATGTCACATTTGAAATAAGTGGATGTTTGTGTGATGTGTGAGGAAGATAAGATGTTCCTTTTAACCTCAAATACACAAATGAAAGATCCAAATTGATTAACCCAAAAGAAGAATCAATGCAAAAATGAATCATCCATTTAGAAATGAGAGCAAAGAGGAAAGATCTTAAATTCCCATTTTAGAAAGGAATTTATATGATAGATCTAGGAATTGAAATGAATAAGATGAAGTACCAACCTTAAAATAGTGCAGATCAAAGAATGCTATTTTCTGAGGTCTATAGGATATTTCTAGAAAAACTAAAGTATGATCCAAAAAGGAAATGTAGAGATGAACAAAACCCAGCAATCATTTTCCATTCTGACACCGTCTTATGAAAAAGGTCGACCTTGACCCACAAATGTCAACCCTGACCCAATAATGTCGACCCTGACCTGCACAGATCTGAAAGTGACTCTATTCGCGGATCTCAAAAGTTTTCCGAAAAGGGTATCTAGATCTGTGTTCAAATCCATAGTCCTGAACCTGTACCTACAAGAAAAAGAGGTTTGTTTGTTGGGGGGGAGGGGTTTGCCTTGGTCAAACCCCGGTTTTGGAAATAACCTCAAATATATATAATTGAAATTGTAGAAATAAACAAAGTAAATGCATAAATTCACCTTGCTTGTAAAATTCCTTGTGGAGGATTCAAATCCTTGAATCCACAAGTATGTATGCACCAATGGATCTAAAATTTAGGATGAAGGATGTCCTCAATCAATTGCTTGTAGATCTTCAACACCAAGTCTTGCATGGGTTCTTGATTTGGAAGAGGCTTGGAAGAAAGTGGATGGAGAGATCACCAAAAGGGAACTATGTAGCTTGAATCCTTCAATGGCCTCCAATGGATCTCCTTTATGAAAATGGATGCTTCAGAATGGATGAATTCTTTCTTGAAATCTTTCTCCTTAGCTTTCTTGAATCACACTTGAAGATACTTTGAGAATGCTTGATCATGATTAGAAGACTTAGAGAAAATGAGAGGAGAAGGCTTCCTTTTATATGGAATTAGGGCACAATCTTCTAAGGAGGCCTACATAGGAGGATTAAATTACCATTAAATCCTTTACCCCTAGGAGAGGACCTATATTAAATATAATTTAGGAATCAATGCTTCGGAACCCGAAACAGCCAACCCGGAAGTGGGAAAGAACTTTTTGCAAAGACCGACATCCAGAAGCTGGAAGACCTTGAAGTTTGAACCCTGGGTCAAGGTCAAGGTTGACCCTGACCTAGGTTAAGGTTGAGGTTGACCCTGACCTAGGTCAAGTTCAAGGTTGACATAGACCCAAAAGGTCGACATAGACCTTGAAGTCCAGAATCTTAGGTCTGTAGGCCAGAATGCAGAAATTAGGCTGGAAAGAAGTGGAAAGAGGGACAGAACCAGGGGAAAGCCAGGTCTAGATCAGGAACCCATTCAAGGTGCTTGATATGACCCCAAACCACTTACTTTAAAGGATAAACATGTCTACAATGGAAGTGCTTCCATTTTCTGACTATACATTTAGCCCCCACTTTAGCAAGAGTATGAGTTCAACACAAACTCTTGGTAAAGGAGAATATACAGAAAAGACAATA
Organism: Thuja plicata; assembly: GCA_018584345.1. NCBI lineage: Eukaryota > Viridiplantae > Streptophyta > Pinopsida > Cupressales > Cupressaceae > Thuja > Thuja plicata. Next base: position 81,416 of record MU224968.1, read on the forward strand.
TTATTGAATAAAAAAGGGATAAATAAACCCTCAAGCCCCCAAGGGACTTAATTTTTTATCAACCCTAAGATCACGATAAGAGAGACAACACTGGTCAAAGAGAAAGGGAGAGAGAGAGGAGTGGTTATCTCACCCAGTAAGATGTGTGTATCTCACTGTGAACCACAAAAAAGGATAGGATGGCCCATCAAAAAAGCACTTGATAGTCACCCCTTAAATTTGTGCACCTTCTGGCAGCTTTGTGCATGTATGTAGTGTGTCTTCTGATGGCTTTTATGAAGTACCCATGGATCCATATTCTTATATCACTATGGAATACATTTGTAAAATGCGTATCTCTTCAGGATTTAGTAACTTATGTGCATTACCTTCCAAGGATTTAGCATATTGAATTGTAATTGAATGCGTATCTCTTCAGGATTTAGCAACTTATGTGCGTTACCCTCAGAGGATTTAGCATGCTGTAAAATAAAATGTTAGAACAAAAATGCATAATATAAAATGAGGGAGGCCGTATATATGCCCCCCTCCTTAATATGGAAAAGTACATACTATTTTGACATGTTAAGGAAAGAAAAGAACAAGGATAAAACCTTCTTCAACATGAAGACAACATCCATAGACAACACCCAGTCCAAGCCAAGAAGGTCACAACTCCTATGAGGCCATGGAAGGGACGAATGTAAAGAGATATCATGCAAAAAGTGAAAAAGTAACCCCTGTGAGGGATAGCACAGTATTCAGTTTCCAAGGTGAGATATTTATCAACCAAGGAAACCCAATGTCAAATAATGAAATAGGTTGTGATCAAGGACATAGATCCTCAATGCAAACCAAAATGTTCATGTACGATTGGATATCACATAATAGATAAATACTGCTTAACCAAGG
>MU224968.1:84232-98920 GCA_018584345.1 Thuja plicata
AAGGCATCTATAATGTCTATATAAGGGGATTTTGTTTTAGAAAAAGAGTCATCTTCATGTATGAATATGTCATCCATTAATAAATCACCCTCTTGTATCAAAGCATCATCACAAGGAGGGGATAAATAAATGTATTTATCCAAGGGTTCATCCCAAAAAGAAGAATCACCCATAATGGCCTCATGGGGAAGAGAATAATCAACATCCAAATAAAAAGGTTCATCCCAAATAGGAGGACTATCATCCCTATCAATAAAGCATTTGAAAAATACTTGAAAAAATTTGTGCAACATGATAATGGATAAAGAAATGAATGGAAAATAGATCTAGATATATCCCAATGCATTCGAATGAAATAAGCATGAAAAATGTAAATATTTTTGTATTTTCAAAGAAATATGTGATTTTTAATTTTTGATATATAAATGCAAGAGCATAAAAGAAATCTACTTTTAAATGCATGTAAGATCTAACATAAGATGCAAATCTAACACCAAAAAGAAAGCGTTGTCTATCGCGGGTTCACCAAAATGTAACATATAAAAATGTTACTAATGTGTAACATATAACAATGCGTAATGTAAGAAAAGATGTCACATTTGAAATAAGTGGATGTTTGTGTGATGTGTGAGGAAGATAAGATGTTCCTTTTAACGTCAAATGCACAAATGAAAGATCCAAATTGATTAACCCAAAAGAAGGATCAATGCACAAATGAACCATCCATTCAGAAATGAGAGCAAAGAGGAAAGATCTTAAATTCCCGGTTTAGAAAGGAATTTATATGATAGATCTAGGAATTGAAATGAATGAGATGAAGTACCAACCTTAAAATAGTGCAGATCAAAGAATGCTATTTTCTGAGGTCTGTAGGCTATTTTTGGAAAAAATGAAGTATGATCTGGAAAGGAAACGCAGAGATGAACAAAGCCCATAAATCATTTTCCATTCTGACACCGTCTTATGAAAAAGGTTGACCTTGACCCACAAATATCAACCCTGACCCAATAATGTTGACCCTGACCTGCACAGATCCAAAAGTGACTTTGTTCACGGATCCCAAAAGTTTTCCGAAAAGGGTATCTAGATCTGGGTTCAAATCTGCAGTCTCGAACCTGTACCTAAAAGAAAAAGAGGTTTGTTTTTTGGGGTGGAGGGGTTTGCCTTGGTCAAACCCTAGTTTTGGAATTAACCTCAAATATATGTAATTGAAATTGCAGATATAAACAAAGTAAATGCATAAATTCACCTTGCTTGTAAAAGTCCTTGTGGAGGATTCAAATCCTTGAATCCACAAGTATGTATGCACCAATGGATCTAAAATGTAGGATGAAGGATGTCCTCAATCAATTTCTTGTAGATCTTCAACACCAAGTCTTGAATGGGTTCTTGATTTGGAAGAGGCTTGGAAGAAGGTGGATGGAGAGATCACCAAAAGGGTACTATGTAGATTGAATCCTTCAATGGCCTCCAATGGATCTCCTTCATGAAAATGGATGCTTGAGAATGGATGAATGCTTGCTTGAAATATTTATCCTTAGCTTGCTTGAATCACACTTGAAGATACTTTGAGAATGCTTGATCATGATTAGAAGACTTAGAGAAAATGAGAGGAGAAGGCTTCCTTTTATATGGAATTAGGGCACAATCTTCTAAGGAGGCCTACATAGGAGGATTAAATTCACATTAAAGCCTTTACCCCTAGGAGAGGACCTATATTAAATATAATTTAGGAATCAATGCTTCGGAACCCAAAACAGCCGACCCGGAAGAAGGAAAGAACTTTTTGCAAAGACTGACATTTAGAAGTTGGAAGACCCTAAAGTTTGAACCCTGGGTCAAGGTTAAGGTCGACCCTGACCTAGGTCAGGGTCAAGGTCTACCCTGACCTAGGTCAAGGTCAAGGTCAAGATAGACCCAAAAGGTTGACATAGACCCAAAAGGTCGACATAGACCTTGAAGTCCAGAATCTCAGGTCTGCAGTCCAGAATGTAGAAATCAGGCTGGAAAGAAGTGGAAAGAGGGACAGAATAGGGGGAAAGCTAGGTCTAGATTAGGAAACCATTCAAGGTGCTTGATATGACCCCAAACCACTTACTCAGAAGGCTAAACATGTCTACAATGGAAGTGCTTCTATTTTCTGACTATACAAATGATATGAGGATGATTTTATGTGTAATGCTTGCTTTTATCTCATTTGAAATTTGGATGCTAACCCTCTAATGATTTCTTGTTTGTGAGTGATTGCAGGTGCAGATTCCTTGTATATGCCTGGTGGGAGCCCTACCATCTGACCTACATACTTAAGGTCACCCACCTAATCCAAGCATGAAAGGACCAAAAATGATTGAATCACTATAATTAGGCCATACCACTTTCATTTTTGATGGAATTTTTAAGGGTCATGAGTTGGCCCCTAATATCAATCAGTAATTTTATAAGGATACTCCACCCCCAGACATTGGTCTCCTCAATTAATTCAAAGGCAAGTATCCTACAACCCACAAGCTAGTCACTGAAAAATGGAATTATCAAGGAGGTGGCTTGGGTCATGAATAACGTAGCATGAAAGATCCTATTGTTCCCACCAGATGAGAAAAACACCTAGGTCTTGGTATAGACTCTGCTATGACTGGGGGTACTGATGAAAACATTTATGCCTATGGTAATCTCCTGGGTGAAATTGTTGAAGTCAAACATGTCCCTGAAGAGAAGATTGTAAAAGACTATGATGACGTCCTTGATCATGAAACCTTCCTCAGAAATTATATCCTCCATCAAATAGCCATCAACTTCATTAACCTTCCCCTTGTCCATCTCGAGCTCATTGACTGGGACCAACCGAGCATCACACACATTGACAAGTTCCAAAGTGAGGAAGCGCTACTAAGATTCATGGGAGCTACAAAAAAAGAACTTGATTGGGGGCATGAATTAGCATATGTGTACAAACTAGATCCAAAGGCATACTTTAGGGAAGAGGAGGCCTTCAACAACAAAAATGAAATACAAAACAAAAATAAAAAACAGAAAAATTGATCCCCTAGTGAAAACCCCTTTGGGGCACTATTTGATCACAAAAAAATAAAAACAAAGGGCATATCCTCTGGTGAAAACCTCTCTGAGGTGCCAGAGGATGAAGACCCTCCTCTTCCTCTTATCCATGATTATAGACCTGAACAATCATTGATCCTCATCGAAGAAACAAAACCCATCAATCTGGGTAAGAAGAAAATCCTAGTATCACCTACATTGCAACATCTCTAACTGAAGTAGAAGAAACAACTCTCATGGCTCTCCTATAGGAATCCATTGATAAAATTTCATTGTCTTATTCTCACATGCCTGGATTAGACCCAAACTTGGTGTTACACCATCTGGCTTTGGATCCAAATGTCAAGCCAGTAAAGCAAAAGCTTTGCAAAATGCATCCTAAAGTTGCACTATTAGTCAACACGGAGTTGGATAAATTGCTACAGGACAAAATAATTTGTGCTATTGATTATTCAGAATGGATTTCCAACATGGTGCTAGTATCTAAGCCTGACAAATCAATCAGGATATGCACAGATTTTTGGGATCTTAAAAAGGCATGTCCCAAGGATGATTTCCCCTTGCCCAATATTGACATGATTGTAGATCTTACCATTGGACACGAGATGTTGTCTCTCATGGATGGCTTTTCAGTATATAATCAGATCCGTATCATAGAAGAAGATCAACATAAGACAAAATTCACAACCCCTTGGGGTACCTTTTTCTATAATATGATGCCTTTTGACTTGAAAAATGTAGAGGAAACTTATCAACGCGCTATAACGGTCATCTTCCATGACATGATCCATAAGATTCTTGAAGACTATGTGGATGATATACTAGCTAAATCTGTCAAAAGGGAAGATCACCTTGATGTGCTTGAGTTCATATTTGATCAGCTTGGACATTATTACCTCATGCTAAATCCCAAGAAGTGTGTTTTTGGAGTCACATCTGGAAAACTCCTAGGGGTCATCGTATCCTGAAGAGGCATTGAAATATATCTAAAAAAGGTACAAGCCATTATGGACATGCCTCCACTAAGAACACTCAGAAAACTATGTAGCCTACAAGGAAAGTTACAATTTGTGCACTATTTTATCTCTCAGTTAGCGGAAAAATGTCAACCATTTATCGATCTCCTGGGAAAAGATAATAATTTTAAATGGGATCCTAACTGTCATAAGAGTTTTGAAAAGATCAAAGAATATTTGGCTAGTTCACCCATCTTGGTACCATGTGTACTGGATCAAACCCTCATCCTATACATTTCTGCTACCAAAACAACACTGGGGGAACTCCTTGCTCAACTAGATGACGGGGGAAAGGAACAACCCATTTATTACATCAGCCGAACCTTAGTGGGTTATGAGCTTAATTATTCTCCTATGGAGAAAGCATGTGTGGCAGTGGGTTTTTCCACTCAAAAACTTTGTCACTATATGCTTAGTCACACAATCAAGCTCATTTCAAAAGTGGACCCTCTCAAGTACTTACTCTCTAAGACTACTCTCACTAGTTGAATGGAAAAATGGGTCACACTGCAAAGCAAGTTTGACATTAAATACATAGACATAAAATCCATTAAAGGACAAGCCATCACTGATCAACTGGTAGATGCACCATTGGTGGATGCATATCCTTTGGTCACAAAGTTTCCAGATGAACATTTGTGCATGGTAGAAGAGAAACCTACCTGGAAACTTTACTTTGATGGATCCTACACATCTTGTGGTGCATGGGCAGTAATACCTTTTGTCACCCCTCAAGGTGATTACATCCCTATGTCATTCAAAATGGGATTCCCCTACATGAATAACATTGTAGAGTATGAGGCACTAGTCACAAGGTTCTGCATGGCTATAGATTGGAACATCACAGATATACATGTCTTCGGCGATTCCCAACTCATCATCAAACAAGTTTTGGATGAGTATAAAAAAAAAATGATAAGCTAATGCCATATAAGGAGATGGTTGACAAGATGAAAGAGAATTTTCTTCACTTACAAATGACACAAGTACCACAATTGAAAAATAAAGCTGCTGACACAATGGCCAGAATTGGCTCTCTTTTAGAGATCCCACATGACTCTTCACAGTATGAATTCTTAGTTGAGAAAATCCATGCTCTCACTTATGAGAATGATGAATCAAATCATGTGTGTGTCTTAGTTGGTACCTAGTGCCCATGGTACCATGATATCCATGCTTACCTATAAAATGGTATCATATCTCCTCATGTCACCTATTCCCAACGCCAAAACCTTATTCGAAGAGATTCTCGCTACACCATTGTAGCCAATACCCTTTATCGTCAAGGCTGTCACATTGTACTCTCTAGATGTTTAGATGTATACAAGGCTACCCAGGCTTTAGAAGAGGTACATGCTGGGATTGGTGGTGCCCACATGAGTGGCATGGTCCTAGCCAAGCAACTTTTATGGATAGGATACTATTAGCCCACAATGGAACATGTTTCTTGTGAGTTTGTAAAGAAGTGCTTACCATGTCAATAGCATGCTAATCTAATCCATGCTCCTATGCAAGACCTCCATCCTATTGTGCCACCTTGGCCCTTCTCGTGTTGGGGTCTAGACCTCATTGGTAAGATCACTCCCCTCTCATCTGAAGGACATAAGCACATAATCATCGCAATGGAATATTTTACAAAGTGGGTTGAGGAAATTCCAGTTACCCTCACTACTGGAGTACAGATCTCAAAGTTCATCCTCTACCACATTTTCTACCACTTTGAAATCCCCTCCACTATCTTCATAGATCATGGAACACCATTTGAAAATCAACACGTTGACGATCTGTGTGATCGCCTCCATATCCATCACCGCTTCTCCAGTCCATATTTTACTCAAGGTAACAACCAAGCTGAGGCAAATAACAAAACCATTCTCAAGATACTCAAGAAATTTTTCAATGATACTGGTCGTGACTGGCATCTCCAGATTAACCCTGCCCTATGGGCATATTGCACTTCATACCGCACCCCTACAAGAACCACTCCATATTCCCTAATCTATGGTGTCGAAGCTATCCTACCCATAGAGGTTGAACTACCATCATTGCGTGTGTCACTTAAAGATATGATTACAGATGAAGACTATCATGTGGCACACCTTACACAATTAGATCTACTAGATGAAAAATGAAAACATGCATATGATCACCTGATTGTGTACCAAAATATCCTTAAGAGAAGTTACAACAAAAAGATTCACCCATGACAATTCCAGGTCGGTGATCTAGTCCTTAAAGAGAATCTGAAGGTGGGCACAAATTGTGAAAAGAAAGGAAAATTCAAAGTCACCTGGCATGGCCCTTATATCATCACTGCATGCTTCGGCTCTAGGGCATATCAACTCTCCACTCCTGAAGGAGATCCTTTGAATAATCCCATCAACATCAGTCACGTCAGACGCTTTTATGCCTGAGCACATGGCAGTATATTCCAGTCTCTAAGAAAATCCATAAAAGTATAAAATAGTCCTGAAAACAATCTCAGAAAAGAAGAAAAAGAAGTTGAAAACTAGTTGTCCCAGTGAAAACCTGGCAAACAGGCGCTTGGACAACATCAAAAAAATAAAAGAATAAAAAAAGAGTAAAGAGAAAAATTTTGTCCAATGGTGAAAACTTGGCAATCAAGCGCCTTGGGCAAGTATGGGTGATGAAAACCTAAAAATAGGCATCACACATAGTGGAACGTTCCATTATCTATCAAAATCTCATTCCCTCCATCCTTTACATCCATTTCATTCCCAAATCCCTATTCCCTGGGTGTTCCAACCTATTGCATGCACCAAATAGCAAGATCCACTCACATCTTGTCTCGCTAGAGATCTTTGTTCATACTTGCTTGTATTTAATCGCTCAATTTTTTCCTTGTATATTCATTTCTTGTCTGATCTCCTCTCCATCACACTAACACTCTGAGCCTCCATCATGCTAACCTTCCTTGCCTGGTCCTTTGTGGTTTTCTTGTTTAGTTCATCAGTTGAAAGTGGCACACACCAAAAACATGGGTCCTGTTGCATTCGTTGCATCCACTGCATCCCTGCATTTTCATATCATCTCTACATTTCTGTTAGGATCATTGCATTTACATACATTGCATAATAAAACATTCATGGAATATTAAATGCATCCATTACATTTTTCAAAAATACAAAAATATACATCAAATGCATAAACATACATCTAGATACATGCATCTAAACATCACATCCTGCAAACATCAATGTCAGTACTCATATAATAATATGCATCATACATCATATAGATCAATGCATAGAATCACATAGATCATTAGAGTCATCATCATATATATAAAATCCATGTCCATAATAATCAAATTCTATCATGAATAAATACATCACCATGCACCTAGGTGCTGGTATACATATACATCTCATCCAAAAATGCAAAAATGTGTGTCATAATCCTCTGACAAATCATGCAGGTGATTGTGATGGTCCTCCTCCCTATCTTGGTGGTAGATGTGGTGTCATCCCCACTAATCCCTAAGAGGCCCACCCTATACTCTATGATTGAGATATCTCTATTTATGACTTTCTTTGGCCCTATGGTACTACCTCATGATACAAGCCCATGTAATATGCATCCTCTCTACCTGCCCTAGCTCCATCTCTATGCACCACAAAGGCCTTTGACACCACCTAAGCCATCCCTCCAATGCTGGCTTCTTGTCAAGCGATGTCTCACTCTCCCCTATATGTCTAGGCCTGCCTCTAAGTTTCATCCCTCTCTGGGGTCAATGCAATAACCTGCTCTATGGCCTAATCCATTTTCTCTATAAGAGTACCTAGCTATTCTGTTAGTATGCCTATCTCCGTTCATAACTCAATGACATCCTGTGTCAGTCCCTCTAACAAGAACTCTTTAGAGTCTACCTTGCCTTGTAAGGTGTCAAGTGCACCCTCATCCCTATCCACCTGTGCTGTCTCCACAACCAATAATCATAGAATATGAGCCAACTTTGTCTGCATGTTGTTCTCTGATACCTGTGCCATAACCAATAGCCCCTATGTCCATCCAAGCTCTATCCGTAGACTATCTCACTTTGAAATGATGGTACCATGTGTCTCCTATGACACGTATCCTTCTGGTACTTGTCCCTGTATTAACATCCAAGGTGCCTGTTCCTATCCATCTCTTAGTGACCCTTGATCCTATCCCCCCTCCTCTCCCTTTTATGCCTCAACCCATGGAAAACATGTCTCCTCTGAGGTCCCCTCCTCTATCCTTCTCTAGATTTCTATGGGGCATCCCACACTACTATCCCATCATCAACATACACATCACATGTTGGCTTCTCATGAGCAACCACATGTACCAGATCTGTAAGTCGTAGAGGTGCGTGTGCGGCCCACCAAGCTGCATACTATGCAGTCATACCTGCATCCACTACATCAGGCCTTGCCACATAATATACCTACACTAGAGTCCTCCATGTCACCCTCACTATAAGAGAATCTATATATCTCCCCCATAATGCAGCCTCCCTGGTAACATGAGGATGTAGACCATCCTCTGCCACCATCCCCTGCAGTAAACTGAACTGCCTCAAAACCTGAGATGACCTATATCTCTCAATCTGGTGGATGGTCCTCCCTAGTAGAAAGAAATCTATCTAAGCATATGAGAGGTATATAAAACCTTGAACCTGTCCTCTACCACAATCTACTAGTCCATGGCTCCCCATGGCTCACACACCCTATAAGGTGTCCAACAAAAAAATTGGAGCTCATCAATCAACCGTCGCCAATAACCTCTGTCCCATAGAGGTATACCTCAGTGGTAGCCTGTATCTGCATGTGTATGGCTCTCCTGGTTGTCGGGCCTCCTAGAATCTCATCAGTCAAAACATTGCAATGTGCTCCCAAGCCCATACTAGTAAAAGTGTAACCACTGTCCCCATGTTGCATACCCCGCGGTACCCAGCCATGTGTAAGTCATGGTACAAATAGCCTAAGAGAATGTACCCGCAACAATATGTCATTCTCTGCTTGAGCATCTCAGCTAACACCCTATACCACCCTATCCTGAATCTGTGACTTGACAAATCTACCAGCATCCTCCCACCAATCAATCCTGCCAAAAACAATACTATCCTCCTCAGCCTCCTATCGACTACCAGCTGCCAGGGCATCCATCTCATGTATCTACGTATCCTCCTTAAATCCAACTACATATAATTCTCACTATCCTCTAGTCTATATTGAGGGATCAATACACAGATAAGTATTCATAGAATCTTCCACATGTCCTCCAATGTGATAGTTGCCTCTCTAGTAGGTAGATGGAATGTGGTAGTATCACTATACCAGCACTCGATAAGTGCGGTCATCATCCCATTATGCACTTGTATCTTAGGCCATCGAGGTACATAATCTAAATCCATAGCTGATAAAAATCCCCATTCTGCATCCGTCAGCTGGCCCTCCAACTCCATCATGGGTGACTAGTGCTCCCGAGATCCCAATGGTGGAAACTGCTCCTCCAAAATCCAAACACCTCCACATTCATGTTAGTTTTCTTCTCAATTATAGCCTAACCCCTCCTAGAATGGGGCATCATGTCCCTAGGTCTATTCCTGACCCATCCCTAGCCCCCACCGGGTCCTTCCTTTTCTCTCCCCCTTGGCATCTGCCCTTTTTGGCGTAGACATCGGTTCCTCAACTGGTGCCTCTAAGCATTTTTCTCCTAGACCCCAATCTGTGAAGATGCGGGTCCAGGAGTAGCGTATTTGCAGATGTCGGTTCAAAACTACCATCCGCGCAGACGCGGGTTTGGGGATCAGCGTCTGCATAGACATCGATCTAGGGATCGACATCTTTATCAATGTCAGTTTGAGAACCGGCATCTCCAGTTTAGGACCCTTTAAACCTCTATTAATTACCCCTAACCCGTTCCTAAAAGCATAAAAAATTCGACAAAAGTAAATGCGAGGTCTTAGTTGTGCTACTCACCAGTGCTGGTCACTCTGTGGGTCGCCCATGGATCTGAATGCACTCTCCCAACTATCCCTTCAACCTCTTGTCGACCATATTTTCTCTCTAGAGCTCTTTTCTCCTCCAATAACTATTCACAAATGACCTTCTTTAGCCCTCTACCCCCTCTTATAGTCCCTATTTTTCCCCAAAAAAATTTCGCTCCATTTTCTTCTCCTGCCTGTATATTAGTATATTATTAATCCCATTGTATAGTCTAAATGCGTAAAAAATCCAAAAAAATAAAAAAATTCAAAAAAATTATAAAATTAAAAAATCATTCAAAAAATTGCAATAAACCTTTGCTTCCTTCCACATCGCTCAATTTTTAGATTTTAGTGACGTTTTGACTCCTATGACTGCGATACTATTTTTCACCAAATCAGTTTTGCAACCGACTCTTCTTTATCGTCATCCTTTTCACAGCTTTTGCTAGTGAATAACTTTCAATCAAATCAAATCCAATCTTTTCCTATCACGATGCATCCTTTTAACATCAGCTTATCAAATCCTTCATCACATAATCCTGTTCATGGAAAGAACTTTAGACTGAATGACTGCTTGGTCATGAGGCCTTCTTTGTTGATTTTATCATTTTGTGGCAGTTGAAACCTACTCACCACTACCTCGATCTACTATATCTTGCTACATTGTGATTGGTGGCTACTGATTCATGCGTCTTTTTCAGTGTTTTTTGTTTGAGTATCTATTCCATGCAAAAGAATCTTGTCATATGTGTTTTCTAACACCTAATGCATTCCTCCTTTTGCAATATCAAAACCGAATGTGCTCTCCATATTTTCAACACAATTAACTCCCCAAGTCCTGCATCTACATATTTAGTTACATTTATTCTCATTTTTTCATCTTTCATTTTTGGAAGGCTTTTGTTTATTCACTCTTCTCCCTTCCTCCTCCTACACTTTCTCTTTTTGAGAAAATTTCACACACATTTCTCTTGTTGCATCCTTTTCTCAAGGGGGCACCACCTCTTACCATCGTCACTTTGGCTCTACTCCTAAAAACCCACTTCCTCTGGGGTAACTTATTTTCTTGTCTTTGATGCAACTTCACTTGTGACACCACGTTAAAGAGGGGAAAAATGTAGACGTCCAAAAATATTAATATTATTATTAATATTAATTTCCCTTTTATTCATCTAACTATTTAATTAAATTAATTAAATAGTTTCACCTATGGTATTTATATATTTTATAAATACTACCCTAATGTATTTTATTTAAATACATTCCCCTCAAAAATCCCCCTTTTAATAAATTCATATTTATTAAATCCCTCCATAAAGCTAAAATTCCTCTAAACCTGATTTAAATAAAATCAATATATTTAAACCCACTTTATTCCCTCCAAATCCCACCTCTTATTAATAATCCTGTAATCTTGATTAAAAAGGTACTTTGTCTCTAATCATCTGCACAATCCCCTTTGACTTTTCCAACCTAACCCTCAATCTTAGCCACTCATCTCCCTTCCACCTCTTAATCTCAATCGCCCATTTCCTTTTCAATTCTGTAAAAGAGGCCTTCCTCTCTTGCATTATCATCTCTCATTTTTGTGCTATTGTTATTATGCTAGAATTGTGCTAGGGTTTCTCATTACTAGTTTCATTGTTTTAAGATTAAATCATATAGATGCTACATGTTAAGATCATTTCATAAATCAATTTTAGTTTCTTTCTTGCATTTCATCCATAGTAGCTTAATCGTTTGAGAAGATTTGAGACTAGTTGCTCCATACTAGTTTTTGAATCCTTTTCTCATCCATCATAGTTGCTTTTTGAATCAATCTTAATCATTTTTACTTGGGGAAGTCTTGAAATTGTTTTTGAGAGAGCACATTCACACCTCCATAAGAGAGAAAATCAAACAAGCCTCTTGGGTGCAACTTGTTTTTGATCTATCCGATGATATGAGGATAATTTTAATGTTTCATACTTGCTTTTTCTCATTTGAAATTTGGATGCTAACCTTCTAATTATTTCTTGTTTGTGAGTGATTGCAGGTGGACATTTTCCTTATATACAACAACCCCTAATAACATTTACCTCCCCTAAGATATATGGTAAGGGGTCCTAAAGGGCTCTAAGGGGTCATAAGGGGTCTTACCACACATTAATGTTTCCCAGGACTACTTATGACCCCTTATCATACACTAATATATGGTAAGGGGTCCTAAGGGGTCATAACAGGTCTTAGAACAAATTAATGTGTCTTAGAATCCCTTAAGACACCTTACAACCTCTTAGGACCCCTTACCAAACATTAGTGTATGGTAAGGGGTCCTCCAGGGTTATAAGGGGTCCTAGGACACATTAATGTGTCCTAAGATCCCTTATGACCCCTTAGGATGCTTAGGACACCTTACCATACATCTTAGGGGTCATAAGGTTTCTTAATGGGACCTAGGACACATTAAGACCCCTTAGGACAACTTAGGACTCCTTACAAAACATTAGTATATGGTAAGGGGTCCTAAGGGATCACAAGGGGTCCTATGACACATCCTTGGACTGCTTAAGTCCCCTTACAACCCCTTAAGACCCTTTACAAAAAATTATTGTGTGGTAAGGGGTTATAAGGGGTCCTAGGACATATTAACATGTCTTAAGACCCATTATGACCCCTTACCATACATTAATTTATGGTAAGGGGTCCTAATGGGTCATAAGACATCTTAAGGGGTCCTAAAAAACATTAGTGTTTCCTAAGACCCCTTAGGACCCCTTACTATTCAACAATGTATGGTAAGGGGTCCTAAGGGGTCTTAAGGGGTCCTAGGACACATTAATGTTTCCTAGGACCCCTTAATCCCCCTTAGAATCTCTTTAGGACCCCTTACAAAACATTTGTTTATGGTAAGGGATCCTAAGGGGTCATAAGGGGTCCTACAACACATTAATATGTCCTAAGATCCCTTATGATCCCTTAGCACCCTTTAGGACCCCTTACCATACATCTTAGGGGTCATAATCATTCTTAAGGGGTCCTAGGACACATATGGATAACTTAGGACCCATTATTAAAAATTAGTGCATGGTAAGGGATCCTAAGGGATCATAAGGGGTCCCAAGATACATTAATGTGTCCTAGGACTACTTAAGACCCTTTACAACCCCTTAAGAAGCCTTACAAAATATTAATGTATGGTAATGGGTCATAAGGGGTCCTAGGATACATTAATTTTCTTTAAGACTGCTTATGACCCTTTAGGACCCCTTACCATACTTTAATATATGGTAAGGGGTCCTAAGGGGTCATAACAGGTCTTAAGGGGTCCTAGAATACATTATTGTTTCCTAGGACCCCTTAAGACCCCTTAGGACCCCTTACCATACACTAATGTATGGTAATGGGTACTAAGGGGGTCCTAAGGGATCTTAAGTGGTCCTAAGGTGTCCTAGGACACATTAATGTTTCCTACAACCCCTTACAACCTCTTTAGGACTCCTTACAAAATATTATTTTGTGGTAAGGGTTCCTTAGGGGTCATAAGGGGTCCCAAGACACATTAATGTATCCTAGGACCACTTAAGACCCCTTACAACCCCTTAAGACCCCTTAAAAAACATTAGTGTATGGTAAGGGGTCATAAGGGGTTCTACAACACATTAATGTGTCCTAAGACCTCTTATGACACATTATGACCCTTTAGGACCCATTACCATTAATTAGTGTATGGTAAGGGGTCCTGAAGGGGCATAAGTGGTCTTAAGGGGTCCTAGAATATATTAATGTGTCCTAAGACAATTTAATACCCCTTACCATACACTAATGTATGTTAAGGGGTCCTACGGGGTGTTAAGGGGCGCTATGATACGTTAATGTGTCCTATAATCCCTTAAGACTCCTTAGGACCCCTTAAGATGCCTTACCACACATTAGTGTATGGTAAGGGACCCTAATGGGTTGCAAGAGGTTCTAGGACACTGTAATCCATCTAAGGACCCCTTACAAACCCTTACAACCCCTAAGATGTATGGTAAGTGGCCCTAAAGGGTCCTAAAGGGTCATACGGGGTCATAAGACACATTAATGTGTTCTAGGACTCCTTATGATCTCTTACAACCACTTAGGACCCATTACCATACACTAATATATGGTAAGGGGTTTTAAGGGGTATTTAGTGGTCCTAGGACACATTAGGACCCCTTAAGAACCCTTAGGAACCCTTACCATACATTAGTGTATTTTAAGGTGTCCTATTGGGTCTTATGAAGTCTTAGGACCCCTTAGGACCCCTTACCATACACTAATATATGGTAAGGGGTCCTAAGGGGTCTTAAGGGGTCTTAAGACACATAATGTGTCCTAGGAACCCTTAAGACCCCTTGAGACCCAATGTGACTCCTTACCATACACTAATGTGTCCTAGGACTCCTTAAAACCCCTTACCATACATTAATGTGTCCAAGGACCCCTTAAAAATCCTTACAAACCCTAATATGTATGGTAAGTGGTCCTAAAGGGTCTTAAGGAGTCATAAGGGGTCATAAGACACATAAATGTGTCCTAGGACCCCTTATAATATCGTACAACCACTTAGGACCCCTTACCATATATTAATGTATGATAAGGGGTCATAAGGGGTTTTAAGGGGCTCTAGGACTC
>MU224968.1:99343-120508 GCA_018584345.1 Thuja plicata
GCAGTATGCAGTTGCTCTCGCCGCTCAACCGTCTGTAACTATGCTATCCATCAAATGTTTTTATACTATCCTTATTTGGCGAATTCGGCGGGAGGTATTAGGTCAAGATATACAAATTTGGTGAAGCTCGCGTAATTTGAACATGTCTTTTGTTATTTGCGAGGCGATTACGGGTCGCCCAAGACGAAGTATGAATAACAAAGTTGGCGAATTGGGGTCGGTTTGAGACACGCGTAAGCAAAATGCCGGGCGAATTTGGGGCCGCCTATAAATATATTTATAAAACTAGTGGCAAATATAGGCCGTCCATTTGGGGCCGCCTAGAAATTATAGGCAAATTTTTAAATTTTATGGGGACCAAAAATTAGATTCCATTGGCGATAATTTGTAAGAAAAGTATAAAATTAAATATCGCACGGGGCGATGGGCCCGGGCATTGGACTGAATATTAATAATGGCCAGGCGATACGGTGAAACGAATATATGTAAAACAATCGCCAATTCGCCGCTCGCCGACATGCGACATTCGCCATTTGGCGAATAATCGCCACTAAAGTTATCGCTGGTCATAAGGGATCTTAAGATACATTAATGTGTCTTAGGACCCCTTATAACCCCTTAGGACCCTTTGGAACCCCTTATCATACATCTTAGGGGCCGTAAGGGTCGCTAAGGGGTCCTAGGAAACATTAATGTTTTCTAAGATACCTCAAGAACGTTTAAGACCCCTTACCATATATCTTAGGGGTCATAAGGGTTTTTCAAGGGGTCTTAGGACATATTAATGTGTCTTAGGATCCCTTAGAATGACTTAGGACCCCTTACAAAATATTAGTGTATGGTAAGGGTTCCTAAGAGATCACAAGGGGTCTTAGGACACATTAGTGTGTCCTAGGACCCGTTATGACCCTTTAGGACCTCTTAGGACACCTAGGACCTTTTAAGGTATCTTAGGACCCCTTAATGTATCCTAGGATTCTTTTTGATCCATAAATGTGTCCTAGGACTCATTTTCACCCATTAATTTATTTTAAGATCCCTTTGGACCTATTAATGTATCCTATGATCCATTAATATATCCCATGACCCATTAATACATATAACGACCCCTTAGGACCACTTAAGGCACTACAAACCCCTTAAGACATCCTAGGACAATCTCTCTCTCTCTCTCTCTCATAAATCCCCCCATTCCCCTTTATCCCTCTATTATCTCACCATCCCATCTCTTCCCGCCACCATCCCATCCCTTCCCCCTCTAACTTATTTATTTATTATGACAGGTGAAGGGAGAGATGAATAAAATAAGAGAGATTTGCAGATAATTTTATATAGATAGACGCGAAGATATATCTATAGGCAGATACAGATATAGGGAGAGAGAGAGAGAGAGAGAGAGAGAGAGAGTTTATCTTAGGCATCTTGGGAAATTGCGTACAAAGTATCTGGTGGTACTAATTTTGGTTACTAGGGTTTTTCCTATTTGTCTTATCCTCTTTTATTTTAGCCATGGATGTCTTATGATTCTTTGTTACTTTATCCACTTAAGTAATGGGTCATGTCATCATGGGCGAGGCCATTTTATTATTCCTTGTAAATTATTCATAAGTCCCATGGAGTTCCTTTATTTTACCTTTTTCTTAATTCGCGCCTTCAATTTTCTAGTGGGTCCTATGTACTGATTAGATAGCTTTCCACATGTCCCCATGCAATAGGATTTCCCCATTAATAAAGTATACAAGTGTCAATTATCCGTAGGGCATATCAAAAGTAAATATATGGTTTTGCGCTATCACATGATCAAAAGTTGCAGGATATTTATGCATCACACGGTAGAAAAATCATGACACCTGTCCTCATTCATTGGTTCTAAGAGGTAGGAAAGTGGAAAACAAAGAAGGTACGTGACAATTTTCCATTGGATGTTTATGGCCAGTTGAGAGTCATGATGAAGAATGATAGGGATAGGTAATTAAAGCTCCATCTACTTAAAAGGTTATCATTTATCATGTGTTTATTTTATAGCAGACCTTTTAATCAGATCCCAAAAGGTTCTCAAAAGATAATTAACCTCATTAGATGATATTTTGTCTATGGGGAGTTAAATATTGACAAGATGTGAAGGATTTTGCCATTGCATGATCCAAAGATGAAAGTGCTTTATGAATTGCACGGTAGCGCGATGCTGCCACATAGCACTAAAGATAGCGAGTTTGATGGTGGGCCATTGATAGAAGACTCAACAAAGTGAGAATGACATAAATTGGTAGATGGATACCACATGGAGTCAAGGTTGGTTGACCAAATATCGCCATTCATTTTTTCATTTTTGTATAATGATCCATGGTGGAGATTTAAACTGGGTTTTTCATGTTTGACTTCATTTCGCAAGTGGATGTAAGATGACATGAATGGAAGTTAATTTAGAATGTTCCAATGTTGTCATATTAATTGCATATGAGTGTATAATTCACAATCTACAAGAAGGTGATAAGTTATTGTGAAGATTTGGAGAGTTTGTGAAACAACTTTCCTAGTTTTGTGAGTAGTTTTTTGCAGAGGGTGGTGTACTTTAACAAGTAAGTTTCTGTATCCTCACCTTGTTCTTTTGCTGTCTTTGTGTTTTTTTCTAATGTGTGGGGTGTTCTATTTTGGGTCTTTTTTGCCTAAGATTTGGTGTGAATGTTTTCAAAGATGAAGTGCTATAGGAAACCAAGAGTTTAGTTTCTGGGTAGTCATGACACCATTAAGGAAACATTCTAGGAATGTAGATTATGCAGAGAGAAACCCATTCGATGATTTTGTAGATTTGTTTTCCAAATCAAAAAATCATTGGGGTGAGGCTAAAAATATTGTTAAGGGAAGAAGAATTGCAAAAAGGATTATTTGATAAAGATAAGGCTTTGACTAATACTATTATTTCTGAGACTGGATTACATTTTCTTATGCTATGGTTTAGGCAGAGAAAGGTGCAATCCCCTTCTTGTAATGCTTGGTGGTATGATTTAGGAAAGTTGGTAATGCCAGGTGTTTTCATGGATGTATATTTGTTAGTGGATATTGTAGATAGATATGAACCTATGCTAAAGGTGATCAAAGATAATCATGGCAATGTAATCCTTAGGGTTTACAAGGAGGAGTTACAAGAATTGCTTGATTTATATGAGCCATCCCCCACTCTAGAGCCTATTGATTTTCAAGATTATGAATAGAAATTCCAAGCTTAGAGGAGCTACATCAGGCATGTGTTGATGCCTACACATTTGGCTATGGTGGTAAATGCTAAATATTTCATTGGCCCTAGTACTAAAGAGCCTTACAAGAATGAGGCATTCAATTCCATGTTCCTTGTAGTATTTTATTTTTTGTGTCAGGTTCTTGGCTTAAACCCCACAGAGGTGATCCCAGTTGAATACATGTATATGGCTATTCATATTAGACAACCCCACTTTCATGTAATTTATAATTTTTCTCCATACATATTAGGTAATATACATGAAGGTCTGCAGGGAATTAAGAAAATAAAATTAGAGGCACCTTTCTTTTCGTATCCCATGTTAATGCACATGTTCTTGGAAAAAAATGTTGATTTCTTTGAGGAAATCATGACATTGAAAAGAGATAAAGGTGGTGTTCAATTACCAGTATAGTTATGGAGCATAGATATGTCATGAGATAGACCTGAGGGTAGCTTTGTAAGGTTTGATAATTGTTTTGAAACAAGATTGAGAACCAAGTTACAAGTGAATCCACCAAGGATTCCTAAAGTGTTGCATGAAACAATTAGAACTTTGGAGATGGTATTAGAATAACTGAGAGGGTGGGGGGGGGTGAATCAGTGGCCTCAAAAATTAATCCTTAAATCAACCCAAAAATTTATTACCACATTTATAAGCCTCTAGTTATATTCAGTCCTATAAGATGAATGCCTTGAAATACTTATATCAAATTACTACTTGTCAGAATGCTTTGTAAAACCTTCTACTGTATGTTTACTAATAAGCAGTCTTTCTATTTACTGAAACATAGTAAAGAAGTAGTGTATACCGATCAATCTAGATTTACTTATGTGAAATGAAAAATAGTAAAGTACTGACTCATAGACACATTAACACATGGATTTTTAATGTGGAAAGCCTGTTAAGGGAAAAACCACTGGTATCAGTAACCCAAATTTTCACTCTTCTAAAGTGAGCTCAGTGAAGAGACAACCCTATTAAAGGTTACAAACACACTGTTAGGTGTGACCTTGCTAGAGGATTTAAATGAATAGTTTTTCACTTAGTATTTGGGGTCTAATGATACCATCCTTGATCAAACACTCTCTTGGCTTGTCAATAGGTATCAGGCATATCCAATGCTACTTTGTATGATCAAAATTTTTGATACTCCTTGGGATGTATCTCAATTAGAAAATACTTTTAAGTCTTGCTCGGTTAAGAGACTTGATTCTTCAATGGTTAAACTGAAATAGTAAATTGATATGTTCACATATACAACTTGAATTGCAGATTTTCAGATCTATTGTAAGTGCATTAACTTTTTGATCAATATTATCAATTCAATACCTTTTCTCCACACAGTTCTACTATGTGATGTTGTATCACTATTCGTTGGTGTCTGTATAATTTAGCTCTTTCCTCAGCTTGATTGATCAGGTCTGAATGCAAACTTTCTTCTCCTTTAGAATCTCTTCAACATTTATTCTCTTGTCACTCCCCTTATTCACATTGAATAATCTTGTCTCTTATATAGACATGATTTCACCATCTCTTGGCTTTCTTGATCTTGGTGCGATCCACAATTCTCACCAATTAGGTTTAAAGAAAAACTCCTGATTTATCTCGTAGAGATCTTCTTGCCAACTAGAAAAAGTAGCTTTAAATCCTTTACTTATCTCCAACTTTATCTTGTCAATTAAAACAATGATAAGTACCAGTTAAGTCTATATTTATCTCTTGACAGCTAAGCATTTTTTCATTTTTGAACTCTTTGTTCTATCGGTCAATACTTCAGTTAGTTGTTGGTGACAACTGACTGTTCCATCGGTGTGACTTCAATTGTCTTCGGGATCTCCGTCCTTGACTATCCATTGGGAAACACTATAAATCTGACCATCGGGTTACACTGTGCTTCTATCTATTGGGTTACACTATGACTTTTCTCATTGGTAATGTTGTGCTTTTTATCGTCGGGTAACACTGTTACTTTTCTCTCGTTGGTTTACTCTATCCATCGGTGTGCACTCTTTCGGTGTATATAGTCACTTTGTGAATACTTGAATTTTATGCATTAGTGATAGCATAGCCTTTGATTCATTGGATCCTTGAAGTCTTTAGCAATATGTACATGACCATAAAGATTATATGAAGTTGAAATCAAAGACAATACAATATATTAACTAATTTAATGTCTTGCATTGACTTTCTATGTCTTGGTGATCATCAACTTAACATCTTCAAACATTTAATCAGTTATAGTTAATCAATCTCTTTCTTTGGCATTTATGGAAACATACTACATTATCACACTATATTATCACTAATACAATATGAAATATAATAGTTGAATTTCATCAAACTACCAATCTTATGTACTACAACCAATACAAATATTTGGTCCTCAGTAAGCTTATGTGAGCGTAGATTTGATTCTTTTAGCTCTCTTTCTGTCTTCAATCCCTTCTTTAGGTTGATGTAGAATCTTTCTTCTTCTGATGTGATGTGTTCTCTTCTTGTGTCAAACTCTCTCCTTTTGACTGTTCTTTTCTTTTGATGTCTTTTTTCTCTCTTGCCAGAAATTCTCTCCCTTTGTATGTACTCTCCCTTTCTGGTTACATATCTCCCTTTGGATAATGTGATAATGTATATAATCTCTCCCTTTGACAAAAATTCCAAACAAATATTTGAAAGTAATGCCAAACAATCCTTTCTATCCATATTATACTCCTTGAATTTCCCAATCCATCAACAATACATCTCTGGAGCTTGGAGTAGATAAATACCTTGCTGTGTATAGATGTATCTTTGAATTACATCTCTTTGATTACATCAACATGAATGATATTATGATAATATGTAGGCTAATGAAGCCTTTTGGTCATTTTACTGACTAGTAGACAAGGGTCTGACCCCTAGTCTCTATCTCAAGTACTCAAATGTATCCTTGGGTAGTGGCTTGGTGAAGATATCAGCAAATTGTTCCTTTTATTGCACATACTCAAGTATAACCTCCTTTGCTTGAACTTGTTCTCTCAAATAATGATACTTAATAGCAATATGCTTTGTCTTAGCATCCATGACTGGATTCTTGGAAATGTTAATTGCATTGGTATTATCACAATAGACAATTACTAGTTCAAGAATTTTCATATGCATACCTTCTAGTAACTGTTTGATCCATGGAATATTTGAGTAGTTTGCAGCAGCAACAACATACTTTGCTTCTACAGTAGACTAAGAGATGCATCCTTGCTTCTTTCTGATCCATGTGACAAGTCTGTCACCCATAAAGAATGCTCCTCCAGTTGTGCTCTTTTGGTCATCAATGTTTCTAGCCCAATCAACGTCAGTAAAGACCTTAAGTTCAAATTTTCCTTCTCTTCTATACCATAAGCCATAGTCCATGGTATTCTTTAGATATATTTGGAGTCTTTACACAACAGTCATATGCGATTCCCTGGGATTAGCAAAAAATATTGCAACTATTCCTACTGCATGTGCAATATCTAGTCTAGTATGTACAACATACATGAGTTTGCCAATCATTGATATGCACAAAGTCTAATTTACCTCAGATTACTTGTCTTCCTTTGTCAACTTACATCCAGTTTCTATCGGTGTTCCAACTAGCTTGGAATCTTCCATCTTAAATATTTTCAGCACTTGCTTGATGTATTTGGATTGTGTAATGAAAATGCCTTCATCTTGTTGCATGATCTGTAGACCAAGAAAGAACTTGTTCTCTCCAAACATAGACATCTCAAATTCTTTTCTCATTTCATTTGCATATCATATCATTGCCTCCAAATATGATGTCATCAACAAATATTTCAGCAATCAAAATGTTAGTATCAATATATTCCTTTAAATAAAGATTACTGTTTTCACTAGTTCTCACAAATCCAATACATATTAGATAGGAATGAAGTCTTTCATACCAGGCTCTTGGTGCTTGTTTCAATTCATACAAGGCTTTGTGTAGTCTACATACCATGTTCCTCTTGTCTGGATCAACAAACCCTTCTGGTTAATCAATGCACACCTCTTCCTCAAGTATTCCATTTAGGAATGCAGACTTGACATCCATTTGATATACCTTGAATCCTTTAAATGCAACATAAGAAATTAATATTCTCACTCCTTCTAGCCTTGCAATGGGGGAAAATGTTTCTCCATAGTCAATCCCTTTTCTTATGCATACCCCTTGCATACTAGTCTTGCTTTGTTTCTGGTGACTTCTCCATTCTCATTCAATTTATTCCTAAATATCCATTTTGTACCGATGACATTATTTTCATCTGGTCTTAGTACAAGTGTCCATGTATTATTTTTCTCTATCTTCTCAATTTCTTCATTCATAGCACTAATCCATTCTTCATTATCAAGTACAACATTGACATATTTTTGGCTCAAAATCACAAATTAGACATCTCGTGTTTAGAGACTTACTTCTAGTTCTCATACCAGCCTTCTTGTCTCCAATGATTTGGTTTTGTGGATGGTTCCTTCTGACATACCTGGAAAGTATAGGTTCAATTCTTTGTCTATCATCTTTATCATCACTGTGTGCTTCATTATGATCTCCATCACTTGGTACATCATCTTGAGCAATATCTTGATTTTTTGGTATCTGCAGCTGATGCTCGAGTGTAATATTCTGTTGCTTGGGAGCTATATATTGTTGTTTAGGAAGAGTTTCAGGTTATTCATTGTAAATAAACCTATTGTAGTCCTCTGGTTCTTTTATGCTTTCCTTTTCTTTCTTCTCTGCAAATTCATCTATCTTTACATTTGCACTTTCAACAATTTTGTTAGAGGCTTTATTGAGACATTTATAAGCCTTTCTCTTGGTGGAATGCCCTAGAAAGATACCTTCATCACTTTTGAAGTCAATCTTTCCATTTCTATCATATTTTAAGATATAACACTGACTACCAAAGATTTTGAAGTAACTTACATTGGGTGTGTAACCATATCATAGCTCATAGGATGTCTTCTTGGTTTCTTTCTTCAATTGTACTCTGTTCAATGTGTAAAAAATAGTACTGACAACTTCCCTCTAGAAGATTTGGGTGATGCCTTTCTCTATCATCAGTTTCCTTGCACAATCAACAATGGATCTATTCCTTCTTTCAACAATTCTATTTTGCTGTGGTGTTCTCGGTGCAGAGACCCATCTTTTGATTCCATGCTCATTGCAAAAGTTAGCGAATTCATCTAAAATAAATTTCCCTCCTCTATCTGATCTTAAGAATTTTAATTCCTTACCACTTTTTTTTTCTACCATTTCTTTGTACCATCTAAACATCTTGAATGCTTCTGATTTATCTTTTAGAAACATAAATGTCATCATTCTAGAGTAATCATCAACAAAGAGAATACAATATCTATCACCATAGTAACTCTTTTTTCTCATGGGTCTACATAGATTAGTATGGACTAATTCTATAATGACATTAGATTTATGGGTTTTTCTTTTGAAACTAGACTTTTTCATCTTACCTTTTTGACAATTTTTGCACATAATATTGTCGGGCTTGGTCGTCATCGGTAAGCATCTTAAATTTCTCTTTTTTCTTATCTTTATCATATTGTCAAAGTTTACATGGCACAATATTTTATGCCACAACCATATGTATTCATTTCTATCCATTAAGCAACTGGTGTCAGTATCATTCAGATAGAATAAGTTACCTTTTGTCTGCTCACCGGTACCAATCAACCTTCCTAATTTATTGAAGATATTTGCCTTCTTATTTTAAAATTCTACTCTGTGAATTGAATCATTCAGATGAGAAACACTCAATAGATTATAACTCAATCCTTTCACCCAATAAGCATTTTTCACATTTTATCAGGTTATTCAGCATTATAGTTCCTTTACCTTGAACTGGACAAGGTGTGTCATTGCCCATTCTTACTGAACCACCATTATAGTATTCAAAAGTCTCAAAATTTTCTTTGTCACCAGTCATATGGTGAGTGTAGCCACTATCTATGATCCAGACATCATTTTTACTAACTTTAGATATGAGTGCAGTTCTACATACCTTTCTTCATCTTCATCTGAATCATCTTTTATTGCCACAAACACCATCTCGATGTCTTCATCAGATTCGGTGTCAGTATCTTCATTTTTGCATGTGGCTAGGTAACTGGCCTTATTTTCTTTGTCCTTATAGTCTCAAGTATCTCTTCTTTTTGATTGTTGGTTGCTTCTGTAATCTCAGTTATCACCTCTGTCAAACTTATTTTTAAATGACCCATCATTACTTCTGTCATCCTTTCTCCTGTTAGGACATCTTGCAGCAAAGTGTCCAATCTCTTTACAATTAAAACATACAAGTGGTAATTTATCTTTGCCTCTTTGCATTCTTCTAGCCATAAGTGCTTCAATTTCATCAAGATCTTCTTCTTCACTTTCAATCTCACTATCTTTTCTCATAGTGTGTTTATGACTTGATTTACTTATTCTCAAAGAAGATTTGAATGCAGACTCTATGTTTGGTGAGACACTATTATCAAAGTTATTCATCTAAAATGAAATTATTCTTCTAATCAAAATATCTAGAGTAACATTGTTATTTGATACTGCTCTCATTTCTTGAATGGAAAATACTCTAACAGCATAAGTAGGCTGTAAGGTTCTTAGAATTTTACTTACCACTATCTCTTCTTCTAGTACATCTCCAACTCCTCAGATAGCATTGACTACCTCTTTGATTCTTGTGATGTACTATGTGATGTTTTCACCTTCTTTCATTCTGAGATCATCAAAATTTTCTTTGAGGATTTCTACCTTGGCTCTCAGAACATTTTTACCACCACCATGTACAAGCTTCAATTTATCCCACATCTACTTTGCAGTTGTGCATGCTTTGACATCTTCAAATTCAGCATCAGAGAGTGAGGAAGCAAGCTCTATTATCATGCAGTTGTGTTCATGCTTATCTCTCATTTGTTTAACTGTGAGTGCTCATGTGGGAAACACATATTTAGTATCTAAGTATTGAGTAAAATCATTTCCAATACCTGATAAGTGGAGTCATATCCTACTTTTCCATGAAGAAAAGTTGTCTTTGTTCAACTTGGGAACATCTCGTCTATTCATCTTGTGATCTTTAGCTTAGGTCTTGAAACCTTCCTTCTAAGAACACAAGCTTTGATACCAATTGTTAGAATAACTGAGAGGGGGGGGGGGGGGGGGAATCAANGTGAATCAATGGCCTCAAAAATTAATCCTTAAATCAAACCAAAAACTTATTACCACATTTATAAGCCTCTAGTTATATTCATTCCTATAAGATGAATGCCTGGAAATACTTATATCAAATTACTACTTGTCGGAATGCTTTGTAAAACCTTCTACTGTATGTTTATTGATAAGCAGTCTTTTTATTTACTAAAACATAGTAAATAAGTAGTGTATACCGATCAATCCAGATTTAGTTATGTGAAATGCAAAACAGTAAAGTAATGGCTCATAGACACATTAACAGATGGATTTTTAACATGGAAACCCTGTTAAGGGAAAAACCACTGGGACCGGTAACCCAATTTTTCACTCTTCTGAAGTGAGCTCAGTGAAGAGAAAACCCTGTTAAAGGTTACAAACACACTGTTAGGTGTGACCTTGTTAGAGGATTTAAATGAATAGTTTTCCACTTAGTATCTAGCATCTAATGCTACCATCCTTGATCAAACACTCTCTTGGCCTGTCAATAGGTATCAGGCATATCAAATGCTACTTTGTATGATCAAAATTTTTGATACTCCTTGGGATGTATCTCAATTAGAAAATAATTTTAAGTCCTGATCGATTAAGAGGCTTGATGCTTCAATGGTTAAACTGAAACTGTAAATTGATTTGTTCACATATACAACTTGAATTGTATATTTTCATATATATTGTAAGTACATTACCTTTTTGATCAATGTTATCAATTCAATACATTTTCTCCACACTTTTCTTCTCCGTGATGCTGTATCACTATTCTTCAGTGTCTACAAAATTTATCTCTTTCCTCAGCTTGATTGGTCAGGTCTGAATGAATATTTTCTTCTCCTTCAGAATCTCTTCAAAATCTATTCTCTTGTCACTCCCCTTATTCACATTGAATAAGCTTGTCTCTTATATAGACATGATTTCACCATTTCTTGGCTTTCTCGATCTTGGTGTGATCAACAATTCTTGCCAATAAGATTTAAAGAAAAACTCTTGATTTATCTCGTAGATATCTTCTTTCCAACTGAACAAAGAAGCTTTAAATCCTTTACTTATATCCGGATTTATCATTTTGATTAAAAAAATGATAAGTACCAGTTAAGTCTATATTTATCTCTTGAAAACTAAGCATTTTGTTATTTCTGAACTCTTTGTTCTATCAGTCAATACTTTAGTTAGTTTTCAGTGACAATTGACTGTTCTATTAGTGTGACTTAACTTTTCTTCAGGATCTCTGTCCTTGACTATCCGTCAGGCAACACTGTAAATCTGTTCGTCAGTTTACACTGCGCTTCTATCCATCGGGTTACACTGTGACTTTGGTCATCGATAATGTTGTGCTTTTTCTCATTGGGTAACACTATGAATTTTCTCTCATTGGTTTACTCTGTCTGACAGTGTGCACTCCATCAGTGTATATATTCACTTTGTGAATACTTGACTTTTATGCATTACTGATAGCATGGCCTTTGATTCATTGGTTCCTTGAAGTCTTTAGCAGTATGTACATGACCATATAGATTATATCAAGTTGACATCAACAAAAATACAATAGATTAACTGATTTAATGTCTTGCATTAACTTTCTATGTCTTGGTGATCATCAACTTAACATCTTCAAACATTTAATCAGTTATAGCTCATCAGATGGCTCCCAATCTGAAGATTATGTACAATTGGGGTGATATTTACCCTTACCCTATAGCTACAGTGATTAGATTGTATGGCTTTAGTGGAACTCCTCATGTGTTACCTTATCAACTTCCCTTTAGGGTTGGATTAACTGAATTCTTATGGAAAATGGGTTGCATTCAGGAGGAAGAGTTGTCTGGAAGAGGAAA
The DNA here is from genome assembly GCA_018584345.1 of Thuja plicata. NCBI lineage: Eukaryota > Viridiplantae > Streptophyta > Pinopsida > Cupressales > Cupressaceae > Thuja > Thuja plicata. The sequence continues at coordinate 111,631 of MU224968.1, forward strand.
GGGAACTATTTTCCTAGATTTCACAATTGTGCAATATTATTTCATTTCAAAAAGTGGGTGGAAGTATTTTGATAAAATTCTTAAGCCTTATATTATGGGTGTCAGTGTACAGAGGGTTTCTAGTCCCGAAGATTTATTTAGTATTTCTATAATAGAGTTGGTAGAAGAAAGAGGGAGCATCAATTCCATTATCCTGAAGATGTCATTAGAAATAAATTTGTGTTGTGATCAAGAATTAAAGAAATAAAATGGGCAGACTATAAGAAACTATTGGATAATTTTCATGAGAAGGATTCAACTTATGATCCTTTAAAGGATATCAATCCTTTTGGGAATAAAATAAAGGCTCTTTTTGATAATTTCTAGGAGATTATTCTATCTTTACGTGAAAAATGGGACAAAGTGAGAATACCTCCAAAAAAGATAGCTGCACAAAAGAGTGTTTTAGTTAAGGGACCAAAGATCCAGATCTAGGTAGGCTCTATGTATAAAATTATGTTGGAAAACAAGAAGTCACAAAGTGAAACCCTTAAGGATGATAAATTTTTAGAAAAAAATCCAGCATATCTACCATGATTTGTGCCTGATCCTTATGAGAAAGCAAAAGAGTAGTTAGAAGATGAAGAAGGGAAAAAAATGATTGAAGATGCAGGGGTTCTAATAGTTCTAGAATTATACATTGGTGATGCTTTTTCCTTTCATGCTATCAAAAAGGAAAATGCTCCAGTATACCAATTAGAGGATGAGGCCATGATGACAATGAAAGGGATAGTCTTCAACAAGGATCATGCAACTTTGCTTATTTGGTCATTATCTCAGGTTGAGGAAATAAATAAAGATAGTGATGATACCTCTAGTTTTCACTAGTACATTTGACCCTATTTTTAGACCAACATTTCTGACCAAGCTTTAAAATGGTTTTGCTTGGTCTGTTGATTGAAGGAATTTTTTTTAATCTATCCCCGTATTCATCAAAATTATGAAAAGTGTGACAGGACATCATAATTTCAATGAACACGGGCATATAACTTAAACTAAAAAAAGATGGTTTGATTTTGTTACATTTTGTTATTCTGCACAGCGCCAGAGCTAAGGGAGGGAAGGAGGGCACACAAATGCATTGACACCACGTGTAAGAGATGAGGGGAGATGAGGGGAGCTGAGGGAGGGAAGGAGGGAACACAAACATGCTAGACACCACCTGCAAGTTCTAAGATCCCATCTTATAAAGCTCTTTTTCTCATCATGAAACCACATAACTATACCACAAGGGCATTTTCCTTTACGTGAACCCATGTGCTAACTTCAAGGATCTCTATTTCTGGCCGTGGCTCTTGAAAGATTTATGATTTTGTATTATGTTATTTAAGAAACTCATTATTCAATGAACATCAATGTAGAAAGTGTCTAAACCCAAACTTGGAAACATCACCATAACTTGCACCGTGATTGTTACATTATACCCCTTCTAGAATTATGAATGCTACAGGATGAGAAATTGAGAGTTTTATTATGAATTCTAAGGTTGTGATATCAGTACTTATGTGAGATGGGCATTAAAGTGATTGAAGAAATGTCATTGTTATCGGCATGTGAGTTAATTGAAACCTAAAACATTTTGTAATTATCATTTCATAAAACCCAAAGCTCAAACAAGCTAGTGCACAGCTTGAGCTAGGGCACAGATTTGAAACACCATGATAGTTTTGAAACACCATGAAAGATTTGAAACACCATTAGCATGTACATCATAAAAGATTTGGATAATTTGATTGCAAGATTCATCTTCCAAGTGTCATCCTTCCATGTTCTTGTTTTGTATTCTGTCAAATTTGCAAGTTAATCTTTGTTTTGAAAAAGGATTAGTTTGTTAAATCTTTCCATTCCATAGTTTGTGATAATAGTTTATTTTGAAGGTTTGAATTTCTTGTTTCAAGTGTGATATGTTCATCATAACTTATTTTGTTAGTTGTTTTCTCTTGTCTAAACCTGATATTACCAATATACGGATTTTCTTGTAATAGCCTTTTCATGATAGTGTTTGTAAGGAGTGCCTATGCATAATTTTTCTTTCATCGTTCTTGGAATTTATAAACTTGCAATATGGTATCTATTATATTTTTAGTATGATGTCATCTCTTGGTCTAAATCAGAACCCTAGGTATCAATTTATGCCACCCAATCTATTTTCTAGTTTACCCAATCAACACTGCAATTACCTAATAAGGATATAAAAAAAGCAACTCTTTCTTCTGAAGTCCGATTACAAGCAATTTCAAGGTAAGCATTTTCTGATTAATTTTCCATGTAAGACACAAAAGGAACATAGAAGATAATGGACATTGAACTCCTCTGTAGTTGACATGAATCATTAGGCTCTGGTATTGTACAATTGCCTTTATCTTCTCAACTGTAGATGCTCACCCCTCTCCACTACCACAAAACTCACAAGTATGCATTTCTATTTGATTTTTTTAGTTTTGATTATTTTTAGTTTTTGTCTGTATTCTTTCCCTATTCATACGTCCATTTATTTTTTGGAAGGCGGGGTTTCCTGATAGAGTTTCTCGATGGGGCTTTGCTAGAATTTTTATCTCAGACACGACGGGATTTTAAATGCTCTATATGCTATTCACAAACTAGATATTTCAATGGGGATTTTAACAACAACTTTCTTATTGGTTGTGTTCAATTGTCTTAGTAGATTTTAGATCTATTCTATGCTAGTTTTTGATAGTTCTGAAGCAGGATATACTAGTAGAACCAACAAGCCATCTCCTCTTTGGGTCTGTGCTGGATTTTGAGTGTTCTATGATTTCATTTAATTCTTCATTGGGGTTGCACTTCCATTTCTTTCCATCCTTGCAGGTTTGTAAGGAGGTCTTACCTTGCCAGTGAATTTTTCATACCCATGTTTTATGTGGATTTCTATCAAGAAGCCCAAAAAATACACTTTTATTTGTTACTTGAACTGGGGTCTTGGCATACTTGGGATTATTTTCAGCCTGGCATTTTCAGTTGGAGGAGTGTGGACAATGGTTGACAGGGGCTTAAAGCTCATGTTTTTCAAGCCAACTTAGCTAATCTTTGCAATGTTTAATATCAATATCCAAATAGGTTCTTTATAGATGAGTGTGTTGATGTTCTTTGTTTCTTAGGCTCCTTAAAACATATAAAATACACAGCCGAAACATCCCACAATTTTTTTTATCAAGGATTCTTACTATATATATAGTCATGGTGGTATTAAAAGATAATTTTTAGTTGTATAAATAAGCCCATTTTTTAGATAATTTTTCAAGCCTTGCGGACTATTTGGCCCAAGAATTATCAGGGCACCTTTCTGGGCAATGGTCAAAGAGATTAGAGTATACAATTGGTACTTTTCTAAACAAATCCTAAAAGAAAACAAGTCCATCCTTGTTTGCAGTAAAAGTGTAGAAAGTGTGAGACAAGGGGTTTAAGAAACAAAGAATTATTTAAATCTTGTAATTTTTAGGATTTTCAATTATCTGTAAGAATTTTCATATTCATGAAATTTTTTAGTATCACTTTCTCATAAAGTTATTGTGAGTGCCATATGCTTGGAATCTAAAAGTTTGGGATGTAATGAAGGGTCCACAACTTAGGATGTTTTTATCACTTACACTTTTACCTCCCTATATTGGGCATTTTCCTCTAGGCTAAGATAGGAGAGCAAGGACCAAAAAAGAAAAATATCGTCAATAGGATGATCTGATATTGTTTAGGATCTAGATTACATGTTAACTTATTATGCCTCTTTGAATATCACAGCTAACCCTTTTTGTTTTTCCTATGTGGAATCATCCTTTCATAGGATTTCATATCCATCATTTTTATTTCTATTTTACTCATTTTGATTCCCATTTCATAGTGCCTTGGGCTAAAATTATCAAATGATTACTTTTTTGTATCTCTTTGGTATCCTTATCATGTCATGTCCTGGTCTTAGTTCATGTCATGGATAGCATTGAAGTCTTAGTGTACATCTTTCTCTCAGTGCTTACATGATTATTTTCCTTCCTACATATGCTTGTATTCAGAGAACTATTTAGGAATACTAATAAGAAGAGTTGTGCTTCACTTTTTAATGTTTTTAAGGCTCTCAAAGTTTTGTGTTTTATATTCCAAATTTGATTGCAGGCTACAGAGATTGATAGAAGAATTACCCATGAAGGAAAGCCTGAGAAACACAACCAAATTCTACTTTTTCTTCTTTTTCATTTGTTAGTATCCCCTTGTGGACTGACCTTTGATGTGGACAAGGGGTATCTCCTTAACCAAATTCACCCAATACTTGAATGCTTTATCTTACCACTGGGGCTCATCTTATTTGACAACTTCTATTATGATTTCTCTAAGGATTTTCAATATTTCTTCTGATTATGTCTATTCAATGCTTTCCATAAATTTCATTGTTCTTCATAGGATAATGATGGCATTCTTACAAAATTACTTTCAAATCACTTTTCTACAATTTATATGACTACATAAGTTTAATGTTAAGACACAATAGTACTTGATCTCTATGAGGAACTTATAATATATGTTGTATTAGTTATTGGTTTCACTTACATCCTAGAATTATCTAATATGCATCGTATGACTAAGGGTTTCCCAAATTTTTTTTTTAAATCCATACTTAATTCTCACTTTAAATTAATAACAATATCCATTTCTTGTTGGATAATATTATGTGTTGTATTGGTTGTTTAATAAATTCATAAATGTTTGTAGTGTACATAGACAGTATAGCGACTTAGAATAATATAGACAATGAAGTGTAGAAGCAACAACAACTTTGGACATTTCCAGGTACACGATCTCTAAATAACTTAGTTGAGCGCTTTCTCCGAAAATAAGTAAATGGTGATTCACTCATCCTTTTTTGTAATTGCATACAAATTAGATAGTAGTGAGGACAATGCTGATTAAGATTGGAATTTGACTTCACCCTTGACATTGGCATATGCCCAAAGACAATAAATAAATAATACGAATCATGAGTACTCTTACTGTGTATTTCTTATTGTTTTGATTCACTTAATACATTGTGTAATGTTTGTCTCTTGTAATGTTGTCACGATTTCCTATAACTTGGATGGTTCTTGTAGCTGAGACATTGCAATCCCTATTTTTTAACATTATTCATAACATGTCTTTGGCTTAATGAAATTTTACTACATATCATTGATATTAGGAGAGCATATGAAAGAGATATACCTGTAGGTTTCAAAGGAAAAATTTACCAATTGGCATTCCCATTGTTTGCAAAATTACCTTATTTGTGTATTCAATTAATGGCATCACTTTTTCTAGGAAACATCATTAATGGAAGTCATTATTCACTGGATTTACATTGCTTATTACAATAACCTTGATTCTAGTAAATGATCTAATCATTGAAATTTTGTGTTTGAAAAGAATGAAATGAAAATATCATCAAGTGTGACTTTAGCAGTGCCTCATACTTTGATATACCACTGTATAATATGTATACTCCTATTTCTTATGCTCTATGAATTTTTCAATGGTACTATGTCCTTATCTTTTTCTTGATGTATATTACTGTACCTTGAAGGTACTATATTTAGTAAATTAGACTATTATACATGACCAATCACTATCTATTAAAGCTTTCACTTCCACCTTGATCACTTTCTTCAAGAATATGTAGCTATACTCATGATTATCATTGATCCTTAGCTTATGTAACAATCATTTTCTATTTATTGGGTCTTCAAAAGTATCTATAAAATAGGGATTCCTTTGTATATGGATAATCTATCAGGATGCCCTAAGGGTTCCCATATCTTGTAAAATATGAAGCATTGTATATATATTGAATATTGTAATAGGGTACTATTTTAAGGCATCATTTTATTTGAATTTTATTGCTTTTATTTGGCATGATCTTGATTACTCTGTGTACTTGATGTGGCTATTACATGCTGAAATTGAGCCATTATTCTCACTGGCCATCATTACATTTATCTAGCACTCTTGTAGTTGTAATATTTTTTCTATCATGCTGATCCAAACATGGTGAAAATAGCCATATTTAATGTATAATTTGAATTTTTATGTTCTTGATACGTGACTGTTATCTAGCGTGAAGTAGCATCTTTGTTAAAATACACTATTGAGATTTTCATATTTTTTGGTCATGTATATGTTCCTTCATAACAGTACTATCTTGATACATTTGAGAGTATGTGTTGTTTCTATCCTTTGAATTGTAGCATGTTTTTCACTGTATATGTATGGCATTTTATTTTTTGTTTCTCATTCTATTATAGTAGTGTGTTTAGTAAGAGATGCTTCATTTTCACTTTGTTTTTTTCATTGCAACAACATTCTATAGATTGACATCACTACCATTTCTCACTTTGTAAGCTAACCTAAGAATCATTTTTCCTCAAACGTATGACTGTAATTTATCAGTAAATGAATATTCTTCTTTCTTCTTCCTTACTATAATTGAAATGTTGAAAATAGTGCCTTAATGGTGACATCTGATCTAAACATTGCCACTATCCTAAATAATGTACATGAGATTTCTGAAACATAATTATCATTGAATGAATTTATGTAACTTGCAAGAAAGGAAACCCTTGATGGATACTTGTTGTCCTTTGAAATTTGAAACTCTTTCATGCACTTATCGATTCTCTAAACCTCTCAGATCTTTATTTATTGATCTTGTAGCTATATGTAGCACTGTCTTTGTGAGTCTTTTTTTTGGAATCTTGCTAATTATGTCAGGGTGACTCCATCACCCATATAACCATAGTCCCATTGATGAAATTTTGTAATAGTGAATCATAAAGATTCACTATTATGAATGATGTTTATATCTCCCTGGTTGGACTACGAAGACATGTCTGATGCAGGGATGGACACCTTGATTTGATTAACAAAGTTTTGAATAAGGATAGAAACATGTTGGGTTCAACCCCTTTTGGGAGCCCACTTAATGTTTGTTGATGATTTCTTATGATTTGATCAACATATGGAGATTTAACAAAAAAATTAACCACTTCTTGAAGGCACATCTAGAGCAGCAGGGCAAGGTATCTCGAGGAAATGGTCATTAAGAACAAGATTCATGGTTGCTACTTCTAGGAAATGTACTTCTCTTCTCCTCATATTTTTATTATTCATTTGTATAGTTTTTTTTCATATAGTATTCAGCCATTCAATCCCATGGCTTGTGTAGGATATTAGATACTCTTATTCATGAATAAAGGCAATGTTAATAAAAATTTGTATCATGATTTCACTATTCATAGCATAATTGCATTTTGTTTGATCTTAATTAGATAGCATCTAATATGGTAAAATAATTAGCAATTTCAAAAATACACCCCTTAAAACTATAAATCCTAACCATCTTCACTTTTTAAAGATTGAAAATAAAAAGGGTAACATTTCTAGCAAGAATATCTAACCAGCTTCCTATACTATCCTTTGGGAAATAATTCATTAATACTTCATAAAAAATTTCAATTTACATTCCTATTAACTATTACAACACACTTTTAGACTAAAAACTCTTCTAATTCATCTAATACATGCGTATGATTTTTGATAGTGAACAAACAGACTCACTACCATGAGTCATATATACTACTTGACAAACTAGAAGAGAGAAAAAATAACTTAGTTCATTATACTAGCAACATATCACCTCCAACTCTACCAAAACTTATAAATAACAAACTAAACATGTAACCAACACTTAGGGAAATGAAAAATGCAACTAATCTATTATTATGTAGCACTTATTTACCATCTACAAATTTCTTTTATATGTACAAAGCTTGATCATACCTTAGAAGTAGTGCTTGAGGTGAATCCCATTTACTAGTATCTTCTTCATTTCACTATCCACCCTTGATAGATGAAAAATGTTGTGCTTCTTGCATTCTAAAATAATATTCCCAATATTTATGTAGTGTTCAAGTTCAAATACCTTATGTTGTTTAGAGTGTGATATTGTAGTCTATTTTGGTCTTTGGCCAAATTAGTTGATTGCAGTGATTTGATTTATGAATTATTAGTTTGAATATATTTTTGAGGAAGAGTTAAGAGGTTGATATGAATATTTTCATGGTGTTTTATTATTTTCATGGATTTATGTGCATCAAATGTTATCTTTGGGCTGACTGGTTAATGTGTTCCTATGCTTGGCTACACATTACATCTGGTGCCAACTTTGGAGAGTGTTGAAGTGCTTGTTCTTTGATTAAATTATTTGTGGGAAACATGTTGGGATGCATTTGGGCCCCCTTTATCTCCTTAGGTGGACCCCATTGAGTGTATATATTTTTCATGGCCGACATTAGTATGTTACTTTTTATTGCAATTATAATTAGTATGAATGAACAAAATAATCAACTAAAGAAAATGATATGTTGGAATGATAGTGCAATATTTATTTATATAGTGTCGATGGCTTTGGTCAGTGTGCCTATGTGTCAATGTGGTGTTGGCCCTTGTATCTTGAAGATGTCATGCATAACAAGTAATCTGGGCATCAATTTTGGGGTTTCCCATATAGGAAAAAGGTCTGGATATGGAATTATATTTTATGTTTAAAAGTAATGTGACAAGTAATCATTTTAGGAAGAACTAATGTAGATTAGGTATTGCAGGGAAATAGTGGATGTCAATACTTTCGATCGGTCGATGAAACCGCATTTACATCTATCCCATCTACATCTATACCTAATTTAGGAAATGAGTGCAACTTGTGCAAGGCTCGAGAGGCAGCTAGTACCACCGAGAATGCTTCAATGGCCAAAGAAGAAATCATGTGTCTGTGATGCCTTCTTTGTGTACTTTGTGCACTACT
>MU224968.1:120599-139254 GCA_018584345.1 Thuja plicata
ATTGTTTATGACTTCATTATGATTTTCTATATCTTGGATGGGTTTTTGTAAATTTTATCCTTGTTCCTTTTAGAAGTGTATGGATTGACTATGCACATGCATAATTGTAGATGAGGATCAGTAATAGAGTGCTAGGTATTTCTTAGATCCTTTGGATCTAACCCCATCTTTTCCTTCCTTGCAGGTTCTGGATCATACAGGAGCATACTGGATTCAACCCTAGAGACATTGGTAAGGATCACCCAACTTCATAGAACAAGAACGAAAACAACCCAGCTTAAAAGTAGAAGACATACAAACTTGTTTAGTGATCATATTGTGATGAAGGTGGAGTCTGATGTTGCTTCAATGACATCAGGAAGTGATGCAAAATTTAATGTTTGTAGTCATTGCAGCAGCATCAGGCGGCACCTTCAACACAATATGATCACTAGACAGGTCTGTATGATCTCTTCTATAAACACATCACATTCCATATTGTGTTAGAAGGCCCAGATGGGCAGAAAGTCAATGGTACAATTGTGGTCTCTTTTTCCCTTGGTAATGCTTTTCAGGTAGAAATGGTAGGATACCATCTATCTTTCTTGAAGAATATTTATCAAAAGGGGATCAATGTCCTCTATCTTCAATCAAATAAGGGGTGCAGAAGGTTTCTCTGGATCAATTTGGTATAGAATTTGAGTGCTATACCTAAAAAATGTAGAGCAAATTTTCCACCCTTGATTCCAGTGTAGAGAGAAATGCCATTGATACCCTTTGCATAAAGAGGCTTGATACCACTTCTACCATCCTTTAAAAGACTGGTTTTAAAGTTAAACCTGAACTACAATGTCTTTGCGAGTTACATAGGCAAGGCCATCTATGATGAGCCCCTGAGGCCTTAGGTCTGGCCCTTAGGTCTTGTACTTTTAAGTTCTCCCTTGATCTTGCCACCCCTTACCAATATTTTACATAGTTTGCATCTCTTTACGAAACTAGTTTTAAATGCCTTATGAAGTATAGTTATAGGTAGCTATCTCTTTTATAAACACAAAACATTCCATATGGTGTTAGAAGGCCCAGATGGGCAGAAATTCAATGGTACAATTGTGGTCTCTTTTTCCCTTGGTAATTATTTTCAAGTAGAAATGGTAGGATACCATCTATCTTTCTTGAAGATTTTTTTTATCAAAAGGGTATACTGTCCTCTATCTTCAATCAAATAATGGGTGCAAAATGTTGCTTTACATCGATTTGGTATAGAAATTGAGCACTATACCTAAACTATGCAGAGAAACTTCTGCACCCTCGATTCTAGTGAAGAGAGAAATTCCATTGATACCCTTTGGATAAAGAGGCTTGATACCACTTCTACCATCCTTTAAAAGACTTGTTTTAAAGTTAAACCTGAACTACGATGTCTCTGTGAGTTACGTAGGCAAGGCCATCTATGATGATCCCCCAAGGCATTAGGTTTGGCCCTTAGGTCTTTTAATTTTGAGTTCTTCCTTGATCTTGCCACCCCTTACCAATTTTTTACATAGTTTGTATCTCTTTACGAAACTAGTTTTAAATACCTTATGATTGATTTAGCTTAGTTATTGATGTAGCTTATCTTACAATATTGTATGTAATAAAATATGAATTTTATATCATGCATCTAGTTGTGTATCCATATATACAGGTGCAGTAAATAGAGAGGCAAGGAGAATATGATACACATGAAAGAAAGCAAAATTTAGGTATGCAGTTGCAAGTCATGTTGGTTATTTGAACATCGTAATAAGCTTTATAGTTTCATTTTCTAGATGAGTAAGTCAGAGGGGGCTTACAATAATAAATAATGTAATGTTGTAATGTATTTGCTGTTATTAGATCAATGTATTTTTCCCACTTATTCATTATGTTGGAATACTTATTCATTATTTCATTATTGTTACTTTGTTTTAGGTCTTCTCAATGTCGACTACTAATCATTGGTTTCTCTTTCTCCCTTGGGAATGCTTTTCAAGTAGAAATGGTAGGATACCATCTATATTTCTTGAAGACTCTTTATCAAAAGGGGATCAATGTCCTTTATCTTCAATCGAATAAGGGGTGTAGAAGGTTGCTTGCATCCATTGGGTATAGAAATTGAGTTGTATATCCAAACAATGCAAAGAATCTTCTACACCCTCAATTTTAGTGAAGAGAGAAATGCCATTGATACCCTTTGGATAAAGAAGCTTTAGAACATAAATATGATATTCTACCATTACTACTTGAAAAGAATTTCCAAGGGATCATAGATGCTCTATCCTACTACAGACACGTGTATGTAGCTCTAATTTTTTATTATCTACTATGCAATATTTAGCATATGTATCATGTGACTTATGTAAATCTGATTATCATTGACCTTAATATCTTACAATAATTTGTTCTCCATCGTAGTTATGAACCGTTGGGTAGGTAACCTTATGAGGAGGTCTACGTATAACTTATTTGTAGGTAGAATCTAAATAGGATCTCATCCTTGTTCACCTAAGTGGGTGACAGCCCATGAAGGCACTCTCTAGGGACTCTACCCTAGAAAGGGGTTACGTAACCACTTCTACCATCCTTTAAAAGATTGGTTTTAAAGTTAAACCTCAACTACGATGTCTCTTCAAGTTACGTAGGCAAGGCCATATATGATAAGCCCCATGGGCATTAGGTCTAGCCCTTAGGTCTTGTACATTTAAGTTCATCCTTCATCTTCCCACCCCTTACCAATATTTTACATATTTTGCATCTCTTTACGAAACTAGTTTTAAATACCTTATGATTGATTTAGCTAAGTTATTGATGTAGCTTATCTTAGGATCTTGTATGTAATAAACTATGAATTTTATATCATGCATCTAGTTTTGTAGCCGTATATACAGGTGTAGGAAATAGAGAGGGAAGGAGAATATGATACACATGCAAGAAAGAGAAATTCAGGTATGCAGTTGTAAGTCATGTTGGTTATATGAACATCGTAATAAGCTTTATAGTTTCATTTTCTAGATGCGTCAGTTAGAGGGGCTTACAATATTAAATCATGTAATAATATATATTAATGCAAAGTAACACCTGAAGATAAATATCTAGACTAATCACTGACCAGGATGCCGTTGGTGATTACTCTAGATATTTATCTTCAGGAATTTTTTTTTAACATTCCATATTGGTCAAAATTTTGACACACTTTGGTCGAAACCCTCACCAAGACTGGTCTATATATCGACCATTCTGTGTCAAAATTTAGTGTCATGGGTTTGGGATCCTGGTCGAATGGGCCAAACAATTTGACCAACATTGATCAAATGTTTGACAAACTAACCTACCAATTGTAGATGTCAATTTTGACCAAGATTGGTGTAGAACATTCGACCTTAACAATGATGTGTCAAAATTTTGACTAGAAAAATAATGACAAGACCATTTGTGGATCATTTGACCAATCCTAGTAGAAAATTTGACCAATTAAAGGTCAAAAATTGATGTCAAATGTATTAGTGTTTAGAGGAGGATTAGTTATGAAGAGGGTAACAAATACATCTGGTACTGAAGTTGCTGACCTTACTCTTAGCGCAACTGAATTCAATAAAGCAGTAGGAGAGAAGGAAAACATAGAAAAGGGAAATATAAAAGTATGTATGAAGAACTTGATGTGGCCTATGGTATCCAAGAGAAAGAAATTAATTAAATATGAGAGAGGTACTCATCAATCAGGACCATCTAAGATCATGTTGTAGATTCCTTCTGTCTCCTCCCTTTACCATCAACTTCAAAGAATGTTCCAACTTCCCCAATAATTGATGTCCCACCTTCTCCTGCAACATTAGTACATGATGAATATGCATGTTCTACTAAGTCTTCAAGGTCACAATTAATGGAGAAAATACAAGAGTTGGAGGGTGAATTAGTTGGAGAGAATAAGGAATCTAGGAAAAGATGATGTAGGAGCATCTTGAGTTCTTGGAAATCTTGTATCCAACAAAAATATGTTTGTTTTGGCTTGGTAGCTTGTTGGAGATTGCTTGATAAAGTGCTCGGTAACTGATTTTCTTGGTCGGTTGAAGGTTTGTTGTTTCACCGCTCAGGCTCGGTTACTTATTTTTGTTTTCTTCACCGACGGGGTCTAGGTGGTTGTTCTTCTCTGCTCGGTGGTTTTTCATCGACTGGTCTTTGCACTCAGTTGCCTTTCTTCCCAAGTTGGTTTTCGGATGCTAGATCTTCTTGCTGACATATGCATTTAATTTCCATAGCATAATTAATGTTGGGGTCTCTCATTGGGATGCATGTGGACCTAAATCTGGGTCTTTGTTGTTTCCTATGTTGGATCTTTAGGATATTTGGTTTTGTCCTCCTTTGTGGTCTCTTGTATATATTTAGTTTCTATTCTTAGATTTGGGGAAGTTCTCTGTTAGTGAAGAATTAGAAGTTTGAGATTGCAGGTCCGTGACCTCACATGTATGAAGATTATTTTGTAAAGATATGAATGTATATGGCCAAAATTGGGAAGGCCTTACAGCCCAAAATGTATAACATTTGATGAAATAATAAGAATATTCTCCTTTCTTTCTCTTATTTTCTATGTTGTTTCTTTCACGTAGTTCTACAAGTTGGTTGGGATAGATGAGAGTGTCTTGGGCACTGGTTTTCCTTACCCTCCTTGCATCAGGTAGTATCAGAGAAAAGATGAGATCTAAGGATCCTTCTTGAGAATCCTAGTGATATTTGTTTTTGGGTAGTATATTGTTATCTAACCTACAATTGTAGAGCATTTTCAAGATGGTTCATGGGAGAGGAAATGTAGATCCAGGTCTAGCTGATATGATAAGACATATTTCTGCAAGATTGGAAGTTGTTGAGACAACCCAACACAAAGGAAGATATCTTAAAGATGTTAGTGATGATGAAGGTGAAGAAGTGCCAGGTGAAGCCGCACCTGCACAGGTGTGATGGATAAGGAAGAAGAGAGATTCCTGTGAGCTTTGACAATCTTGAAGTCCACACCTTAGTTTAATCCTCATGAGTATAGTGGAAAGTTGGATTCCGGTGAGTTGATAGACTGGATAATCAAGATGGAGAAATACTTTGAGTATGTGATTGCATCAGAGGAGAAGAAGGTAAATATTGCAAGTACACAATTGAAAGCTCATGAATCCTTGTGGTGGGAGCATATGCAATTAGATCGAAAGAAGAAGGGTAAAGAAAAGATCAAGGTATGGGATAAAATGATAAACAAATTGAAAGACAAGTTTATACCTTGTGATTATGAGATTAACCTAGATATGAGAATGTAAAGTTTAAAGCAGAAAGATAGCTCGGTAAAATATTACACTGAGGAATTTTATAGATTGGACATTAGATCTGGACATGCTGAAGATGAAGTGGAAAGAATAGAAATATATATGAATGGATTAAGAAGTTCTATACAAGATGAGATCAGCTTGGTAAAGATGGAAAGTATTGAAGAGGCATATCACTTTACCCTAAAAGTTGAGGAGAAATGGAACAAAAGATATGAAGAAAGGCAAAGAGGAAGAGGTGGTAGATTTCCTAGAGGAAGAGGTAGATCTTATGGTGAAAATAGTAGATCTGATCAGGACAATAAATAAATCAAGACACACACCAAGATAAAGGTAAGACCGAGTGGAAAGGTGGAAGATCATTATGAGGATGAGGAAACTACTCCCAAGGTGGTTATAACAGAAGAGGGTTCCAAGGAACTTGTTATAATACTGGAGAAGGACACATATCTTTTGAGTGTGCACATGAAAGAAAGAAAGTTGGTAGTAGTAGAAATGATTTGGTGCAAGAAGACTCATAGAATGAACTTGAGAAGGAAGGAAACCTAATGGTCAGACGAATATTATGAAGTGATAATAATAAGCAAGATCTAGTTAGGAAAAGTTTGTTCAAGACTAGATGCAGAGTTGCAAACAAAGTTTGGAAGGTAATTGTTGATAGTGGGAGCTCAGAGAATCTGGCATTGGACGAGATGGTCACAAAGTTGCAGTTGGAAAGAATGAAGTACCCAAAACCCTATCATATTTCATGGATCAAAGACAAGCATACACTAATGTTGAGTGAACAATGTTTTGTGAATCTGAAGATTGGAAAGTATTATGATAAGGTGTTGTGTGATATTATGCGTATGGATTGTTGTCATACTTTGTTGGGTAGACCTTGGAAATATGATAGACATGCTATACATGATGGAAGAGTGAACAACTATACTAATTGGGTTGATGGTAAGAAGAAAATCTTGTTACCTTTGGTTGAAAAACCTATTGGAGAGATATGTACGTCTGTAAAATTTTGTTTGATGGAAGGTAGACAGTTTGTTATGGATTTGAAAAGGAATGATATATGTTATGCTTTGATTCCTAACAAACCAAGTAAGAACACATAAAATAAAGATCTTGAAGAAGTTGAGAAATTTCTCACCAAGTACAAGGAGATTATTTAAAATAATGTACCTAATGGTTTTCCATTGATGAGAGATATTAGTCATTGCATGGATCTGATTCTTGGAGCTAGTTTACCAAACAAGGCACCACATAGATTGACACTGACCAAGAATGAGGAACTCAATAGACAAGTTCATGAGTTGTTGAAAAAGGGTTTGATCAAAGAAACTTTGAGTCCATGTCTAGTACTAGATGTGTTAGCACCTAAGAAGAATGGAGAATGGTAAATGTGCACTGATTTAAGAGCAATCAACAAGATCACAGTTAAGTATAGATTTCCTATATCGAAGATGGATGATATAATGGATTATTTGAGTGGAGAAAAATATTTTACCAAAATTGATTTGAAGAGTGGATATCATCAGATCAGAATCAGAGAAGGTGATGAATGGAAGAATGATTTCAAGACAAAAGATGGATTTTATGAGTGGTTAGTTATGCCGTTTGATTTAAGTAATGCACTGAGTACATTTATGAGGCTAATGAATGAAGTTTTGAAAAATTTATTGAATAAATGTGTGATTGTATACTTGGATGATATTCTGATATTCAGTAAAACTAGAGAAGAGAATTTTATGCATATAAGACAAGTATTGTAGAGATTGAAAGAGGAAAAGTTGCTAATAAATTTGAAAAAGTGTTCTTTTATGAAAGAAGAACTTGTGTATTTAGGTTTTGCAATTTTAGCTGATGGTTTGAAGATGGATCTTGAGAAATTTGAAGCTATAATTTGTTGACCTACACCTGAGAATGTCAGTGAGGTAAGATCATTTAATGGATTGAAAAGTTTTTATAGAAAGTTTATCAGAAATTTTAGTTCTATTTGTAATGCTATGACTGAGAAACTGAGAGGAGACAAAAGAGAATTCAAATTGACACATGGATTTGATAAATTTTTTGAGAATTTGAAACAAAAGGTTGTTGAATTACCTGTGTTAGCCTCACCTGATTTCAATAAGGTATTTCAAGTTGAATTCGATGCATTTTGAAGTGCAATAGGAGCCGTGTTGAATCAAGAAGGTAAACCAATTGATTTCTTTAGTGAAAGTTGAATGATGCTAAAAGGAAATATTCTATCTATTATCAAGAATTCTATGTTATTGTTCAAGATCTGAAGAAATGGAGACATTATTTGACGCTGAGTGAATTTGTGTTATATACTGATCATAAGGCTTTACAATATTTGGGTAGTCAAAATAAGTTGAATTGGAGACATATGAAACAGGTAGAGTATTTTCAGAGTTTCATATTTGTGATAAAGCATAAGTGTGGAGTTTCTAACTGATTTGCTGATGCATTGAGTATAAGGATATCTTTGTTGACTAAAATGAGAATTGGGGTTCTTGGTTTTGATGATATGAAGCATTTGTATGAAAATGACTATGATTTTTCTGCGAAATGGAGAATGTTCAGAGCATTTGTTCCAAATAAACTAAGTAAGTATGAAGATGATTTCATCCAAGAAGATATGTTGTTCAAAAGTATTCAGTTGTGCATACCGAGAGGATCAATGAGAATTAATTTGATCAAGGAAAACCATAGTAGTGGTTTGGCTAGACATTTTGGTATTGATAAAACATTGAGTTTACTTAAGGAAATGTATTTTTGGCCTCAGTTGTATAAGGATGTTAAAAAATTTGTGAAAAGCTGTGAAGTTTGTCAAGTTGCAAAAGGAGTAAGTCATAATACTAGATTGTATACACCGATTTCTATTCCTGAGAAACCTTGGAGTGATATTAGCATGGATTTTGTTCTTCACTTACTGAGGACAGTAAGCAGTAATAATTACATATTTGCTATTGTGGATAGATTTTCTAAGATGACACATTTCATACCATGTAGGAAAAAATTAAATGCAATACATATAGAAGATCTTTTCTTTAATGAGATTATCAGATTGCATGGATTACTGAAGACTATCATCTCTAATCGAGACAGTAAGTTTGTTAGCTATTTTTGGAAAATGCTTTGGAAGAATTTGGACACCAAGTTGAAGTATATTTCTACATTTTATCCATAGACTGATGGAAAAATAGAGGTTTTAAACCAAAGTTTGGGTAACTTGTTGAGATGCTTAGTTGGAGACACACTGAGTAATTGGTATTTGATATTGGCACAAGCAGAGTTTGCATTTAATAGTTCAGTGAATAGAAGAACTAGAAAGACACCTTTTTAGATTGTTCATGGAAAACAACTGTGAGGTATATTAGACTTGAGAGATATTGCTAGAAAAGAGAAGAGAAGTGATGAGGGAGAAAAAATTTCTGAGTATATGAAGACATTGTATGAGAAAGTGAAACATAAGTTGGAGCATAGTAATAAGAGATACAAGGATAATGCAGATAAGTTAAGAAGACATAAGAATTTTGAATTTGGTGATGCAGTTAGGGTTCATTCAGAAGAAAGTTAGATTTCCTTTTGGAACATATGGTACTAAAGATGAAGAAATTTGGTCCTTGCAAGATATTGAGAAGATTATGGAAATGCTTATGAGGTAGAATTACTAGATGACATGGATATATCACCTATATTCAATATTTTAGATTTGTATGAGTATCATGAAAATGATAAAGAAGTGATATTACCGATTGATTATCCTAAGAAATAGATAGAAGAAGTTGAGAACATTTTGAAACAAAGAGTTGATAGAAGTACAAAAGGAAAGGATTACATGGAGAATCTGGTAAAATGGAAGAAAAGACCGATTGAGGACTCCTCTTGGATTTCTCAATCTAAGTTGGATTCAATTTAGGTTATACCTGATTCATGATTCAAAGAATCATTTACTTTAACCCCAGGTGTCTAATGCAGGAGCATCTTGGGTTCTTGGCAATCCTGTATCAAACAAAAATATATTTGTTTTGGTTTGGTAGCTTATTGGAGACTGCTCAAAATAATGCTCGATAACCAATTTGGTTGGTTGTTTGAAGGTTTGTTGTTTCACTGCTTGGGCTCGGTTACTTATTTTGGTTGGTGTCACCCTTTGTGGTTGTCCTGGGATGCTCGGTGGTTTTTCATCAATTGGTCTCTGCGCTCGGTATCCTTTCTCACCAAGTTGGTTTTCAGATGTTGGATCTTCTGGCTGACGTATGCATTTAATTTATGTAGCATAATTAATAGTGGGGTCTCTCATTGGGATGCTTGTGGACCTAAATCTAGGTCTTTTTTGTTTCCTATGTTGGATCTTTAGGATCTTTGGTGCTGACATCCTTTGTGGTCTCTTGTATATATTTAGTTTTTGTTCTTAGATTTTGGGTTGTTCTGAGTCAGTGAAGAATTAGAAGTTTGAGATCACAGGTCTGTGACCTCGCATGCATGAAGATTATTCTATAAAGATCTGAATGTATATAGTCAAAACCAGGAAGGCATTACAACCCAACATGTATAACGTTTGTTGAAATAATAATAATATTATTCTTTCTTTCTCTCATTTTCTATGTTGTTGCTTCCATGTTGTTTTTCAAGTTGGTTGGGATAGTTGGAAGTGACTTGGGCCCTTGTTTTACTTACCCTTCTTGCATCAAAAGAATAGAGGAGATAGTGAATACACTTTTGACACACTAGTGGGAAAATGGTTAGGAATATGAAAAGTGTGCATCATTTTTATTCTTTTCTTAGTGAGGAATTAAGTGTTTTCACAAAGGAAAAAGGTATATCCTAGAGCCCATTTTTGACAAGTAGATGAGAAGAACCCATAAATGAGGGATGTACACTTGGGATCTCAATTTGATAGTAATATTGACCCTCTCAATAAGCCCACTTATGAACTAGTGATTACAATGCAAGAGTTTGTGAAGGCATTATATTTTTCCATTAGTATACACAAGGAAAAACATGATCTACATCATTGGTTTACACTACACTAAAAAATAAGGCACATGACTACCCGATGCCAAGGTTACCCAACACTGCCAAGTTCAAAGCATCCTGACAAACACTATTTAGTGTTACCCAATGAAAAAAAGGTTAAAGGAACCCAACGAGTAGCAACAGTGTAACCTGATGGAAAAGCAAAGAGAGGAACCCAACAGATGAAGGGAACCTGACGATCAGTTCAACAAAGAAATGCCAACCAACTTTTAGTTCAACCTGACGACCAAGAACCGAAAATCAGTTACATTCCATAAAAAGTGAATCTGCATTTCCATGTTAGATAAATCACTGAAGTTGTATATATAGCTTCTTGATTTTTTTTTAAAACCATTATGTGTAGAGGAAACAATGTATTTATTATTGTTTTAATTATTTTTATTGATTTAAAACATGCAAACTATCAAGGTCAAGTTGTAAACCTTGGATCTAAGAGTTAACATTGTAATGCGTGATTCTAAGATAGGTCAAATACTTGTATAAATAGATGCTCAATCTATTGTGAACATGTTGCTGTTCGATGAAGATTGTAGCCACGGAGAGCATCTAAGGACTAGATAAGAGATTTCATGCACAAGGACAGAAACAGATCAAATTAGTTTCAAGAATAAGAACATAGGCTAGCGACGAGTAGAGAAAGGTATTAATCAGTCACTTAAGGTGATATTATTATTATGAGAGATTTGATGGATATGTGATCAGAAATTGTAGATTGCATACAGTCAGGTCAAACATATGTACTCATTCTAACAAGTGTAGTACACTTAAGAAATCCTTTCAAGAAAGGTGGACCTAATAGTCCTATTGTAAATCTCTTAACTGAGGGCACACTTAAATCAGTGTTGCTAAAGCTCTTAATAGAGTAGATCTTAATAGGTCTCCACTTTAATACTCCTAACAGGGTAGATCATCAGAAGTGATCAATTGTAAGCCTTTACTGGCTCCCTTCCATTCTGCAGATAGTGAAGTTTATTGGGTGCCATCCCCACCACAGTTTTTACTTCATAACATGAGTTTTCTACGATATCATATATTTTGTTATGTGTTTATTACTTTCATGAATGTTTCTATGAATGTTGCAAACAATTAAAGATTATGAATTAATGTTACATGCATAAGAATGGACAAAATTAATGGTCGGTAATACAGTAAACAATTATTTCTAAATGATGAATGGTGAAAAGGGTTAAAATTTTTAGAGGTACTGATTCACCCCTCCCCTCTCAGTACTACTTCCCATTAATCCCAACAATTGGTTTCAGAGCTAAGTCTCCTCTTGGAAAAGCTTAAAGGCTTAAGAGCAAAGATCATACAACGGAGAAGTAAAAACTTGATAAGAATATTGAGAATAAAAAGCTTGAGATACAGATGTTCTATGAACAGTATAAAGAAGCAAGAATCAAGATGAGAGAATTGCTGGATGAGAGGAAAGGTATGGTAACTCGAAGAAATGAAAAAGATTATCAAGAAGAAGAGATTCCAAATTTATTTGAATATTTAAGATCAAATACAAGTAATACATTAGATACATCAGAAGAGAACATCACAATTCTAAAGGAGATAAATCAACACTTGACAAAGCAAATAAAGATGTTGCAAATTGGTCAAGAGAGCTAGATGGTAAGAATGATTGATGTGATGAGTTTTGCTAGACAAGCTGAAATAGAAAGAACACTTTCTATTGATGATAGAAGGAATGTTATAGAGAAACTACAAGAGAAGGAGTTATAAATTCAAAGACATGCTGAGCATCACCATGAGATTACAAATCAAATTATTCTAATGAGTCAAAAAGCAAACAGAATGAATATAGAACTCATTGAAAGAGTACAAGATAACGGTGAGCTAAGAGAAGAGAATGAAAAACTAAAGCATGAGGTTAGATTTTAGCAACATCATAATGAAGTTATTAGAAAGGCTGAAGAGAGAAATAAAATAATGGATGACTTTCTTGAAGGACAACGAAGATTCAACAACAACAATGGTCTAGGATTTACTAAAAATGGAGAATCACCAAATCAAGACAATCCAAAGAATGTCTATGAAAGTCCAAGACCAAGAAAGCAAACATGCAAGAACTGTGGAAAGCAAGGCCACACATCAAATGTATGCCGAGGAAAAATGAAAGGTATTCCTAAATCTTCATCTTCATTCATAGGATTATGTTATAAATGTAACAAGAAAGGACATAAAGCATATGAATGTAAGTCTAAGATGGATCAACCCAAGAAGTAAACCTACATGGACAAATACTATCCTACATGCAAGATGAATGGGCACACAACTAATGAATGCTGGAAAAAGAAAAGGCAAGCATGGAAGCCTAAAGGTCAAGAAAATTCCTAGCAACCAAAGAGAATTGGTAATCAATCTGTATGGGACTAAAATACATGGACAAAATGTACAACATGTGGTAGATATGGTCACATTGCTGCAAACTTCATGAGGGCATGGATTAAAAGGTCTTGAGGCTGGTCAAACCCCGGAATGGCATGCTTACACTATCACAAAGTTGGTCATCTCAAGAAAGATTGCAAAGACCGAATGACAAAGACAAGCACATATCCCAATGGAAATACCATTGAAGATATATGGAGGGCTAGAGACAAAATGTGGAAAAAATATTCAAGCAATGATGAAGCTGGACCAAGAAATGAAAATGGTGACACCCCATCCAGTGGATCCGGTGACATCACCACCCCCACTTAAAGCTGAACAAGTAAGTATGGAACTGCACTATACCAAGTCATATTTTGCATCAGTTCCATTATACAAATTGATAGATAGTCAAAATATGCATAATAAAGATGCATACTATGTTACTTGTTCCAATTTTGAGAAAACAACCCCATCGGTATACACATACCAAAAATCATCGGTGAATATAAAGGATGAGATGTTTACACTTACCAAAAATTGTCAGTCAACACATAAAAATGGTTAAGTTATCAATGTAACCCAACACCCATTGGTAAGGAAGCAAAGCTACAAATTTGTCATGACAGAATATCGATATCCGTCGGTAAAAGAAAAATTATTAACAACTGTCCTAAGCATCATGTCAACACCGACGATGATTTTGAAAGTCTTCCCAACAAAATCCATCTTCATGTCTCGACAAGTCATTGAGCATTTATGAAAAGACTTAGGGAAAAAAGTCTATAAATAGTCGATGAAAGCACTTCATTTTGCACCCACGATTTGAAGAGAAAAGTAGAGTGAAAAATAGAGCGATTGAAGAGAATTCAACAGAGCGACCTCAACTCGATCCAAGCACACATCAAATAGATCATTCACCATTATCATGGATTGAAGTAAGTACCAAGGGCACCAAAAGATCTCTGTCATTATTTTTCAAGAAAGCCCTAAATATTTCAAGAAAGCCCTAAAACTTGAAAAATGATGGCAACCACCTCAAGAACCGCTAAGATTAAAAGTGATAAGAAGAATGTGGGTAGGTTAATCAAGAATAAAACCTGTGTAGAACCCAAATAAAAGATATGTCTGTAAATTGCATCGCAACCCGATGAAACTGGCACATTTTCCAAGACTCTACCTAGGGTTTTGATAATAGAGGATGTAAGGTCCTACATTCACTGCAAGATCACTGAAATAGGTGATCTAGAGATGGATGAAGCTTACAAGAAGATTTGTGATGCAAAAGGCAACCTGAAGGAATAGAAAAAACACTTAGAGGTTAAAGCTATAACTAAGGCCATATATTTCCTGAGGGACTTCAAGACTGGCTGGATCAGGTTGGTACTTAGCAGAATGCATGACTAGAAGTTATGGTTGGATCAACCCAAACAAATCACTACGGATGTCCTCCATGATGTCACTAGTTATCCAATAACCGACAAGCCTAAGGCTCACAAGCATCCTTCCAGGCTAGAAGTTGAAAAGCTTACAAAAGCTAAATGGGATAACAGAGGTCTCAAAGTGAACACCATCACCGACAAAGAACTGAGATTCGGTGCATGTGTGATTGGTTTCAAGATATTTCAGGCCAGCAGACTGAACAACATATCAACAACATTAGTAAGTACATCTTACAAGATAGTGACCAAGGGCATACAGATGGATCTATGTGAGATCCTGTTGAGACAACTTGATGAGAACACGAACATAATAAGGTCTGCAAAGACTAACACATGTAAGTTTAGCTCACTTATCATGTGCATCTTTTTCTACTTTCAAGAATACTTTCCTTCAGTAGGAAAAGAGAAATGGGACTCTACAAAACCAGTCACATTACAGATTAGTGAACTAATTAAGTTGCTAGGAGATAATTTTGAATTTGTTATGACTGCATACTTCCTTGAATTCAAGGAAAAGATGATGGAAAGAACAAGGATCACTGAGCAACTTATTGAAAAACATAAGGATGAAATATGTTTTATGGTGGATACAAATTTCACCCACATCTAATCGGTTGAACCGAGGATAGCTTGGTTAGCACCACTAGATTACGAAATCAACATAGATCAAGCTACAAATACTATTGATGCATTGATCAATGAGCCTGTTGATAGTAAACAACCAAGGTTTGGAACCTATGAAGAGGCTAGATCAAAGATAAAAAGAGTCCTAGAAATTAAGAATACTGTCAATAAGAAAAATAAGATGGTCAAGAATATTAAAAAGATTCTATCGGTAAATGAGGAGGAACAAGAACAAACTGAGGAAACCGATGAACAGGGTACCATCGGTGAATGGCGGGATGAGCAAAAATCAGACTCCAAGGAAACTGAATCAGATACACCTCCACATCCTAAAAAGAAGTAGAGGAGAAGGATTCAAACTGCTAAGACCGATACCACACCTCTTAAGAAAGGTCAAGTAAGGACCTATAAGAGGAAGCAACCAAAAAAACAAACAAAGAAGCAAACTGTGAAGACAAAACCTACAAAGAGGAGAAAAAGATTGGTTAGGAAAAAATATGACATAGAAGAGTACAATGCCTTTCACATCACTTTTGGCAGCATCGGTATAGAATCATTCATCCTAAGCTGATGTTGAAATGAGAGCCACTTTATTGTTGTAAGTCATACTAAAGAGTGATAAGTCATCGACGCTCACTAAATCCCTTTTTCTCCTTACATTTTTTTTTATTCCTATCGGTATAACATAACCCAATGATGGATCAGGGATTGACATGTCTTAAATCCTCCTTGGATGAAGACTTCACTAGCCTTATGCAATTATCCATATAACATTCACCGATCATACCATCACTATCCAAGGAGTTGTAATTGATTTTGTCTTTTTGTTCTATGTGTCATTCCAAGAGCCCAAAGCTTGTTTCTCCCTTGTGTTATATAAAAGGGAAAATCAAGGCTGAATTTGAATATCTCAGAAGTAGGAAGTTTAAGTATATTTTTAGAGGTCAGGTCTAATATATTTTTATCTTTGGAAGAATGTAAAGGATTGTTACAAAATATTAAATGAAAGGATCTTGCCATTGTCAAATTTTGATATGTACTTCGAGTTCTTGATAATCAAATATAAATAAAGCATAAGCATTTTCTTGCCAATCTCTCTCCTTCTTTCAAGAGTTGTATGAATTCTGGAGGAATTAGGTCAGACATTTATTTCATTCATTGCACTGTTGAAAGTGTACACAAATATTTTGTTTCTTTGATTCAAGTAATCAATTATTTATTCAAAATATATTGTAGATTCATATGGTTTTATATCAGGATATTGTAAGAAGTATTTGTAGGAAGTTCTCAACATAAATTGTTGCAAAGTGATAATTACTTAGGTCACAATTGTCATGAATTTACTCATAAGTATGTCCTAGGAATTTCCTAATGGATTAAGACACTAATCTTTTGTATGAACAAGACTACTTACTTTCATCCATTGTTTATGTCAGAATCAAATTTGAAAATATCACTATCACTTATATTGGGTTTAATTTTTATATGTTTCATCTCAAGTTCTACAATACTCAGTCGATTAGTACAAATTTGGCTAATTTGTATTATTTTCTCTGATGTGTGTTGAGCATTAAGGATATTTTCTACTTTTCTCGATGCAGTTATGTTAATGAATAGTTGCATTTGAGTATCTGAAGGTGCATCCACCTAGGTCTTGCAGAACATAAAGTGTAGAACGATCTCTAATCCTTGTTAGTTGGTCTAGAGCCTGGTTGTGTTTCAATAACTAAGAACTTTCCATCTCATAGAACCATTAATTGGAGATTATAGTCTACCTCTTTTAGGAACCAACATGATCAAAGACAGAAAGGAAACACTATATTATGATTTACTAAAAATTTTAATCTCATTAGTACATAAAGAGTAATTTCTTCATTATTTACTACTTTTTAACTAGGCCAATTCTTATGGGAGAAAAAATGAGCTAAAAAAGAATGATTTTGTATGTAAAAGTTGTGATTATTATATTTTTAAAAATTAAGGATTGACTTCAAATGATTATAATTAATTTTTGGTATATAATATAATAAAATTACATTTTCCATATTGTAGGTCTCTTAATCACCGTAAAAAAATCAAAATTTCAATAAGAAACATAAAGTTATGCCTATTTTACTAAAATGTGTTTCTTAATTTTTTCAAAATGGGTATCCAATTTGGATCATATACGCAATGTGGATCATATACATGATATGGCTTAGATATCCAATACATATTGGGTACCTGATACCTCTGACACACCTAAGGATTTTCTTCAAGATTTGCTTTGGGTTTTGGCTTTGGGATGCCAAACCTACATGGTCAACCAAAAAAATGTGTTTTCCCTAATTCCTTCGATCTCGAGACTCCGACCATGTAGATGACAAAATTTTTCACCCAAATTTGATGAAACAAAAAAGGTTTCTTTAGGATATTGTCAGCTTTCCATCAATATAATTGCTGTCAAATTTTGTGTTCAATAAGTAATTATTATTTATTTTCTAGTGCAGGAGCACCCCTATGAGAGCCCTCACCATCTCATTTTGTTGTTGTGTTATCTCAGAAGCTATGTAATTACAATAAGAGTCACTAAGGAGTTTGACTCATTTTTGTTGTGTCTAGGCATTGTCTAAGTCCTAGAAGTTCTCTAGTTTTTCTAAATTGTAAGGCATCCTGATTCATGGAGTGATGTCATCCTAAATCAGTGCTTTGATAGGAGGTTGTAGTCTTAGGTTGGCTTGAATTAATTTGAGCACATGTGAGTGCTTCAGGAGGCCTTCATGAGAGGTCATTAAAGAATGGAGTCAATGTTGTTTTATGCAACAAAAGTTGCTTGAAAGTTGTCAGCAACTTTTTCAGTCTTGTATCCTAACCTAACCTCAGCGGCTAAGAAGACCTAAACTCATGAACACACCAAGGAGGAGTCTATATTAGACTTGGAAAACCCTAATGTGAGGGTTGGCATTCATTTTGTATGGTCTTAGTACGGTAGACCAATCTGAACATTGCTGAAGCAAAAATAGTCACCGTTTTGGACTGTTGGAATGTGAATAGTTGGAGTTTGGTGTGAAAATTAGTTGTAGTATTTGTGTTGTGTGCATTTTTCCTTCATTTATATGCATTATATTATTTTATCAGACATTTTTATTTGTTTAGTTTGTGTTCTTTCATTTGTGTACTGCTTTGCCAGTTTTGGAGAGCCTTGTGAATATGGGCCTGTAGCTCTTGATTCCACTGTGGGAACACCATGGAACCATGGAGTCCAAGAATAAAAACCCTCACCTTGTATTATAGTCAAGCAGGGCCCCAACAAGCATGAGCAAATAGTAGTTTGACAAAACCCTAGGCGAACTAAGGGCAGTCCGGCTAGGGATGTGCAGCAGTAAAAGAGTTCTCCAGGACAGTGCAAGGAGTTCCAAGCTAAATCCCTTTGGGGGAATCAAGAATGGTGTTTGAAGGCAACATGGTGTGAAGGAGGAGGTTTGGAGAGTCAAGGAAGAGTGTTGTTGAAGACTAGGATAGTGAGGAGACTCCCAAACCCTTGAAACCCTCTAATTTGCAAAACCTGCTGTACGATCAAATGGGCACTTAAGACCCCAAAAATCCTCAAGGTTAGGTCATTTGTAGCCAAATTCCTTTAGGACAGGGTTGATGAAAATTTGAATAAAGGGCTTCAAAATCCCTAAGAAACTGAAAGGAGGGCTAATTAGGCCTCCTCCTTGTAGCCCTAAATTACAAAGAAAATCCTAAATCGGGTGATCCAACAACCTTGCTAATGTTATGGAAAGGTGTCAATAGCCCTAAAAATACCTTGGAACTCATCATTTTCACTGTTGGAGCTTGGGAAGAAATTAGAAGCCAAATAGACCCTTATGAGCCAATGTAAGGGATGGGAACTAG
>MU224968.1:139304-152423 GCA_018584345.1 Thuja plicata
CTGTTGGAGCTTGGGAAGAAATTAGAAGCCAAATAGACCCTTATGAGCCAATGTAAGGGATGGGAACTAGAGTGCAAAGCTTAGTATGTTGATGAATGAGCTAGTTTGACTTGGTGGGTAGGTTAGGTAGGTCAGGGGGTCCTTGGAGAGATAAGGAAGCCTATAGACCATCAGGGGTGTTAGAAGAACACCTGGATCCTAGAGTGGATCAGGGGCATAGACTAAGCTAGTGTATCCTAGCCTCCCCATCAGATTGGTATCAGAGCCTCTTAAGGCTTGGGAAGTGAAAGGTGGATGTTCTAACCACCAGAAGAATCAATTGGATCATCTCAAAAGTAGAAAATGGTGACCAATGTTGAGCTTGCCAAGAAGGTGGAAGATCAGGAGGAAGCTAACAGAATCTTGCAGGAAAGATTGTTGCTAATGGAACAACTCTTGGATGATGTCCAAGCAAAAGTAGACAAGGTGAATGATAGGATGGAGAAAAAAGATGCTAAAGGAAAAGAAGAGACCATTGATGATGAAGTGCCCACACCTGATCCTCCAACCCAAGATGAGCAATTTCTTAAAGCCTTGAAGGCTATCACTGGCAAGGCACTTGAAGGTGTCCCATTACTGACTAGCAGAATGGATACAAAGCTTGTGATGCAATGGATTGAAGGCATGGAGAATCACTTCGAATGTGAAGAGATCTCAGAGGCACAAAAGGTCAAAGTGGCCAAATGTAGGTTGAGAGGACAAGCTTTAACCTGGTAGAACTACTTGCAAGGTGAAAGGGAGAAAGAGGGAAAGAACCCAATATCTAATTGGAAAGAAATGGTCAACAAAGTTAGGGAAGCATACCTACCAACAGATTATGAAATCCAACAGCATAGGAGGAGATTGAACCTTAGACAAAAATATATGGATGTAGCCACCTACACTGAAGAGTTCCACAAGTTGAGCTTAAGATCCAAGATCAAAGAAGATGAAAGCATCAAAGTGGCAAGGTACCTAAGTGGTTTGAAATGGAGCATAATAGAGGAGATGAGTTTGTTTACTCCCACCACAGTACTTGGTTGTCAGCATATGGCACAAAAGCTTGAAGAAAAACAAAGAAGAAAGCAAGAACCTAACTCCAAGAACAGGGGAAGAGGTAGAGACTCTAGAGGGGGTCAAAGAGGAGGTTCTAGTGGAAGAGGAGGTGACTCAAGAAGCCAAGGGGAGAGCAGAATTTGGAGCAAAGTTTAGAAATCAGTACAAGAGGATCTTATGGTAGAGGAAGAGGTTCTCAAGGAAACAGAGGAAGGGGAGCAGGAAGAAGCAACTCCTACTTTGCCACTATGAAATGCTATTAATGTGGATAGCTTGGACACCCTGCCTATAGGTGTCCTGATAAACCATCAACCTCAAACAATGAGAAGAGGGTATCCTATACCCAAGAAGACAGCAATAGCTCATGCACTAAGGAAGTCAGCAAGTTAGAATCAGAAATGGGTGAGAACTTGATGTTTAGGAGAGTACTTATAAGGCAGCCTAATCAAGGTGAACCCAAGCAAAGGAGGGCTCTTTTTAGAGTCAGATGCAAGATAAAAGGCAAGGTTTGTAAAGTTATTGTGGATTCAGGATCTACAAATAACATCATAGCAGAGGAAGCAACAAAGAAGCTTAAACTCATGAAGGTTCCACATGAAAATCCATACAAGGTGACTTGGTTGAACCAGGAACAAAGTGTGCTAGTTAATGAGTAGACATGGGTAGAGTTTTCCATTGGAGGCTATAAAGACATAATACTTTGTGATGTCTTACCCATGGATGCATGCCATCTTCTATTGGGAAGACCCTGGCAATTTGATAGAAAGATGATCTATGATGGAGAGGAGAACTCCATTTCTTTTAAGAAAGATGCAAGGACTTTCAAAATTCAGTCCATAACCGAGAATGAAGAGGGTTCTAAGACACCTAGTGTGTTTCTTAGCAGTGGTAAGGAGTTCTTACATGCTCGACAGGATGAGGAGACCATAGGATGTGCTATTATGGTGAAACCAAAGGAGGAGGACAAGAAGGTGTAGGCAGATTTACCATTAGAAGTGTAGCAAATGTTGGAAGAATACAGAGATATAGTAAGTGATGGAACCCCTGCCACCTTACATCCAAGGAGAGCTATAAGTCATCAAATTGAATTTGTACCTGGTGCATCTCTACCTAACAAATCTGCCTACAAGCTTACCCCAGACCAGAATAAGGAAGTGGCAAGACAAGTGCAAGAATTGTTGGATCAAGGGCTGATCAAGAAGAGTATTAGTCCATGTGCAGTCCCAGTGGTCTTAGCATCCAAGAAAGGAGGAAAATGGAGAATTTTCATATACTCAAGGGCTATCAATAGGATCACTATCAAATATAGGTTCCCAATTCCAAGAATAGAAGATTTGATGGATTGCTTAGGTGGTGCTATGTACTTCACCAAGCTGAATTTAAAGAGTGGTTACCACCAAATCAGAGTTAAGGAGGGTGATGAGTGGAAGACCGCTTTTAAGACCATAGATGGTTTATATGAATGGCTTGTGATGCCATTTGGGCTTACCAATGCCCCAAGAACCTTTATGAGGTTGATGAATGAGGTCTTGAAGGACTTCATAGGCAGATTTGTAGTGGTGTATCTAGATGATATACTCATTTATAGAAAAACAAAAGCAGAGCACCTTGAGCACTTAAGGTTGGTCTTGAAGAGGCTACATGAGGAGCAATTAGCTATCAATCTGGAAAAGTGTGAGTTCATGCAGCAAGAGCTGGTTTACTTAGGATTTGTGGTGTCCAAGGGTACTCTGAAAATGGACCCAAGCAAGGTGGAGGCAATCTTGAATTGGCCTACCCCTAAAATAGGGACTGAAGTTAGAATTTTTCATGGCTTGGCACAATTTTATAGAAATTTTGTGAGGAAATTCAGTGGGATATGTGCACCAGTGCTTGAAATCATCAAAGGAGGACTAAAAATAAAGTTCAAATGGACTGAGGCAGCTGAGAAAGCATTCCAAACATTAAAGCAAGAGGTAGCAACCAAACCAATTCTACTCTTACCTACTTTTTATAAGTTGTTCACCATTGAATGTGATGTAAGTGGTATTGTAGTAGGGGGTGTATTGAGTCAAGAAGGAAGGCCTGTAGCATTCTTTAGTGAAAAACTCAATGAAGCAAAGAAAAAGTATTCATCTTATGACTTGGAGTTGTATGCATTGGTACAATCTCTCAAGAAGTGGAGGCATTACCTTTTGCCAAAAGAATTTGTGGTGTTTACTAATAATCAGGCTTTAAGCTACATAAAAACTCAAGAGAAGCTTAGTAATAGGCACTTGAAGTGGATGGAGTATCTCCAATTCTTTACATTTACAATCAAGCACAAGAAAGGGCAGCTCAACAAGGTAGCAGATGCCTTGAGTAGGAAGTTATTGATTGTCCAAGAGGTACAGCTGAAAAGCATTGGAATAGCAGGTTTTAAAGATTTATATGAAGAGGATGAAGACTTCTCACAAGCCTACAAGGTGTGCCTAGAGTTTGAGAACCATTTCCATGGTGAGTTTGTAGATTACACCCTTCAGAATGGACTGTTGTTTAAAGGTAATCAACTTTGTGTACCTAGAGGATCCATGAGGGAAAATCTGATTCAAGAGAAGCATAATGGTAGTCTTAGTGGTCATTTTGGCATAAAAAAGACATTGGAGTTAGTACAAAGATACTACTTTTGGCCTAAGCTAGCAAGGGATGTCAGGAGGTATGTAGAGCAATGTGGAGTATGTCAGAGAGATAAAGGAGGTTCAAGCAATGTAGGACTCTATCAACATCTACCAATTCCAAATAGGCCTTGGGAGTGTGTAAGTATGGAATTTTTGGTTGGACTCCCTAAAAACAAATTAGGTATGGATAACATCTATGTTGTTGTTGATAGGTTTTCCAAAATGAGTCATTTCATTCCTTGTAAAACAACTCATGATGCAAGTTATGTAGCACATCTCTTCTTCAAAGAGATAGTAAGAATTCATGGAATTCCTTTGAGTATTGTGTCAGAAAGGGACAACAAGTTCATGGGCCATTTTTGGCAAACTTTATGGAAGAGGCTGGGAACTAATCTCTCTTTCAGTTTAGCATACCATCCTCAAACTGATGGTTAAATTGAGGTCATCAACAGGGTGCTTGGAAAATTGCTAAGGTGTTTGACAAAGGAGTATGGGTAGACTTGGTATCTTGTTATATCTCAGGCTGAATATGCTTACAATGACAGTGTCAACAGGACCACAGGAAGAAGTCCTTTTGAGATTGTCTATGGAAGACACCCTAGAGGAGTGTGTGAGTTAAGAGACTTAGGTTCCATGGAGTTGAAGAGTGGACAAGCTAAAGATTTCACTCAAACCATCAAGGAGGTTCAAGAGCAAGTGAAGAAAACCATTTTGGAGTCTACTCAAAGTTTCAAGGCTAAATTGGATGAAAAGAGGAAAGAAGTACAGTTTCAGATTGGGGACTATGTCATGGTCCATCTTAGCAAAGAAAGAATGCAGAGGGGCATGCCCACTAAGCTATAGATGAGGAGAGTAGGCCCATGTAGGATTTTAGCCAAATATGGGGAGAATGCCTACAAGGTGGACTTGCCTTCAGATTTAGCCATCTCACCGATGTTCAATGTTGCAGACCTGATCAGATTTAAGGGCGATATCAGTCAGTAAGGTACAGCTCCACCAAAGGTACTATAGGATGTAGATACTAATGCAATGCCTAAGAAGGAACCAGCCAAAGTGGAGAAGATCCTAGAATCTAGGGTGAAGAAGGAAACTAGACATTAATTCTACATGGAGCATCTAATCAAGTGGAAGGGTCAGCCTGAGTCTGAAGCCACCTGGATTGAGGAAGGTAAGTTCAAAAAGTTTGGAGTGGATCTATCTCTTTTAGATCCCAATGTGCCTTAGCTTGTGCTAAGGGGGAGTATGGTGCAGGAGCACCCCTATGAGAGCCCTCACCATCTCATTTTGTTGGTGTGTTATCTCAGAAGCTATGTAATTACAATAAGAGTCACTAAGGAGTTTGACTCATTTTTGTTGTGTCTAGGCATTGTCTAAGTCCTAGAAGTTCTCTGGTTTTTCTAAATTGTAAAGCATCTTGATTCATGGAGTGATGTCATCCTGAACCAGTGCTTTGATAGGAGTTTGTAGTCTTAGGTTATCTTGAATGAATTTGAGCACATGTGAGTGCTTCAGGAGGTCTTCATGAGAGGTCATTAAAGAATGGAGTCAATGTTGTTTTATGCAACAAAAGTTGCTTGAAATTTGTCAGCAACTTTTGAAAGTTACTAAGCAACTTTTTCAGTCTTGTATCCTAACCTAACCTCAGTAGCTAAGAATCCATAACCTCATGCACACACCAAGGAGGATTCTATATTAGACTTGGAAAACCCTAATGTGAGGATTGACATTCATTTTGTATGGTCTTAGTATGACAGACCAATCTGAACATTGCTGAAGCAAAAATAGTCCTTGTTTTGGACTGTTGGAATGTGAATAGTTGGATTTTGGTGTGAAAATTGGTTGCAGTATTTGTGTTGTGTGCATTTTTCCTTCATTTATATGCATTAGATTAGTTTCTCAAAGGTTTTGATTTGTTTAGTTTGTGTGCTTTCATTTGTGTACTGCTCTGCCAGTTTTGGAGAGCCTTGTGAATATGGGCCTGTAGCTCTTGATTCCACCGTGGGAACACCATGGAACCATGGAGTCCAAGAATATATAACTTCACCTTGTAATATAATCAAGCAGGGCCCTAGCAAGCATGAGCAAACAGTAGTTTGACAAAACCCTAGGCAAACTAAGAGCAGTCCAGCTAGGGATGTGTAGTAGTAAAAGAGTTCTCCAGGATAGTGCAAGGAATTCCAAGCTAAATCCCTTTGGGGGAGTCAAGAATGGTGTTTGAAGGAAACGTGGTGTGAAGGAGGAGGTTTGGAGAGTCAAGGAAGAGTTTTGTTGAAGACTAGGACAATGAGGAGACTCCCAAACCCTTGAAACCCTCTAATTTGCAAAACCTGCTGTATGGTCAAATGGGCACTTAAGACCCCAAAAATCCTCAAGGTTAGGTCATTTGTAGCCAAATTCCTTTAGGACAGGGTTGATGAAACATTGAAGAAAGGGCTTCAAAATCCCTAAGAAACCAGAAGGAGGGTTAATTAGGCCTCCTCCTTGTAGCCCTACATTACAAAGAAAATCCTAAATCGGGTGATCTAAAAACCTTGCTAATGTTATGGAAAGGTGTCAATAGCACTAAAAAGACCTTGGAACTCATCATTTTCACTGTTGGAGCTTGGGAAGAAATTAGAAGCCAAATAGACCCTTATGAGCCAATGTAAGGGATGGGAACTAGAGTGCAAAGCTTAGTATGTTGATGAATGAGCTAGTTTGACTTGGTGGGTAGGTTAGGCAGGTCACGGGGTCCTTGGAGAGATAAGGAAGCCTATAGACCATCAGGGGTGTTCGAAGAACACCTGGATCCTAGAGTGGATCAGGGGCATAGACTAAGCTAGTCTATCCTAGCCTCCCCATCATTTTCTAATTGAGTTACCTCTAAAGTCATGATTGATTGACTGAATGAAAAATAACTATAAATTTCAAACGGTATAACATTTCACAAATCCAAAATATGTGCCACATTCTATGCTTCTCCTATTAAAAAAATAATAATTCAATTTTATAAAGTTTAGACTAAGTTAAGGTGGTCAGACATGAGAGTTTTTTTATTCTAGAAAAGTTGTAGTAGAAAAATCATAATTAATTATTTATTTCAATTTTTTTTTTCAAAAAATATGAGTCGCATCTGGTCATGAGTCTACTACTTATATCTAGTATCTTGTAAAAAAATATCATTATTTTATTGTGTTTAAGGTGGTTAGACATACACCTACTTCTTATCTTTTTCCTGAAATTTTCATACTATTGCATTGAGATTTAAAATTTTCACCATATAGAATATTTTTTTTTCCAGAAAAGGGGCTAGTAGCTTAGAATTACATTCAATTATCTATAGATTCTCTTAGATTCTTTTAATATAAGATTGGTAACTTGTTCAAATTTTCACATCAACTTGCCTAACCCTGATTTTCTGAATTTTCATTGTCTCTTATGGACGTAGTTTGGTACACCATGATCCTGCACATACCCATTTATTAATATATTAATTCTATATCAAAATGACATCTAATTATGTCACGTCAAATTTAAATTATTAATAAATTTGAAAAAATATTAATATGATATATATTATTGTGTAATATTTGATATAAAAATACATGTTAAGAATATGAATATATTTTGAATTATTAGATACACATAACAATTTATGCCTAAACTTAATTAAATTTGAATAAAGTATTCATCTAATAAAATAATGTAATTAATTATTTTAGTTGTGTAAAATAGAATAGAGAATATTATCTCTTCTATGTTTTATTTTTATTACTTTTAAGTGTAATTCTAAATCCCTATAAAATTGTTGATTTTGTTAACAATATTTTGACATATAAAAAGTGAGAAATTTAAAATAGACATTTATTTTCTAAAAATATAATGAAATCTACAAAAGTTTAAAAATCTATTATTTTCAAGAATTTGCTCTATAACACTCAAATGCTAATCACATCCAAGAAAATTCATTTTAAATCTTGTGATTGGTGGAAAACTCCCTACTAACAAGTGCCACGTAGTGGCCTATATTTATAGTAATTAGTTATAATTATAATTATATATGTAAATTTAATTCTAATTTAATTATAAATATTTAATATATTTTACTTAATAGTTATTTAATAAAAATAAAATTATTATAGATTAAAAATTAAATAAGAAACTTTGTATAAAATCTTAAAAATAATATGTAATAAGTTATGTTGTATATATTATAGTTTAATTTCTATAGTTATAATTGTAAAAATTTAAAATATAATATAATTAAATATATTATTGAATAATATATATTATATATTAGAAATTGTAATAATTATTTATTATTTATAATATATATTAAAAAATATAATATAGTAAATATTTTAGAATACATAATACTTATATATTATAATATTGTTCAAATATATTGAAATTGAATTTTGTAATGAAAATAACATATTTATAGTAATAAAATATAAAATATATATCTCATAAAAATATACTATAAATTATAAAAATAATTTCAAAATAAATTAAATTAACAAAAAAATAATTGAAACTCTCCGAAACACCAAATCAATTCAACCAATCATATTGGAGATAAGTAATTTGTAGAATATAGAAAATGAATAAATAAATATCAAAACTTTAGAAATATTGGAACGAGGAAAAAATACTGACTTATGATTGATTGATTGGTGCAAAACTAATTAACTATTGTGCACAAGTGAATGCAATAGTATATTGCCTATTGGAATAATGGAATGGTGTGTACTGAGAGGGGAGGGGTGAATCAGTACCCTTAAAATTTTTTATCAATTAACCCTTAATGATCTGTTCTTGCTTTACCGACCATAGATGGTATTGTGTCTTATGCATGTAATATAAAATCATAAACTTAATTGCATGTAAACATTCATGAAATGTAAGTACACATGACACAAGAAATGGTAACGCAGAAAACCCCTGTTAGAAGGTAAAAACCGCGGTGGGGATGAAACCCATAAAGCTTCACTATCTGCAGAATGGAAGGTGCAGATTATGACTACAAGTGTGATCACTTCTGATAATCTTACCCTGTTAGGAGTAACATTTTAGACTGGTTAGGTCTACTCGGTTAAGAGATTTAGCAACACTGTTAAGTGTGCACTCAGTTAAGAGATTTACATAAAGACTGTTAAGTCCACCTTCTTAAAGGATTTCTTCTATTTGATAAAATTGTTAGAGATTAGTCAGAAATACTTGTTGGTCTGATGATATGCAATCCTGAATTGCTGAATACAGATCCTTTAAGTATACAATGTATATGTATCACATATAGTGATTGATTAATACCTTTGTTATGCTTGGTAGCCTTGAATCTTGTTCTTCATAACTGAATTATGTCTTTTGTGTCCTTCTACATGAAACTCTCTATCTAATCCATAGATGTCTTCTATGGTTACAATCATCATATTCTGATTGATTTCTACGTCTATTTATATAATGTATTTGACCTATTTAGGTTTCACGCTTTACAAAAGAAACTCTAAGATCAAAGGTTTAGAACTTGACCTTGATCTCCTAGTTTGCATGTTTTCAATCAGTTAGACTGATTAACACAATTACATATGATTTACTTGTCCCTCAAGAAATGGTTTTAAAGATAAGCATAAAGCTAAATATAAAACTCAAGTTTTTTATCTCTCGTGTAACTTAGATCCACATTTTTCAAAAATAAATCTGTCTCTCGGTAGACTAGTGATCAGGTTGCTCTGTAGTATTTTCTCTCGGGTTCCTTTGTGAACTGTGTTGTCAGTCTACTCTTTGAATTTGTCTATCAGTTTCCACTATAAACTGTGCTCTTGGTTTACACTTTAAATTGTCTGTTGGTGATCATTGTGCTAATACACTTTCAGTGATCTATGCACTTGTCTATTTTGGTAACCTTTGTTTGCTGTCACTCAGTTATCATGTTACCGATGGTTCAAAAAATATTTTCCTTGTATACTAATGATAAATTATTATCCTTTAGGATTATTGATCTCCCCCTTTGGCATTAGTATAAAAAATAGGTATGTGCAAAACTGAAATGTTCAGTATGTACACCAAAATGTTTACCTTGTCAATATGACTTCCCCTATGTGCATGCCTCAGTGTAGTGTATGTACATGTTGTTGGAAATGAGATAAGTAATTGAGAGGGGAGGGGTGAATCAGTTACTCCAAAATAAATCCCTTATCCCTTAGATGTCTTAAACAAATAACACTATTACTCTGTTAATTAAAATATTCTTCTGTAACTCGGGTGTTAAAGCAATATTTATGTTATCTAATGCAATTATACTTAAGTGATTAAGTGAAGAAACATAAAGCATGAAACAAATAACATATACATAGGTGACACCAAGATTTAACTTGGAAACCCAATATTGGAAAAACCACCAATGTAACTAATTACTATTTTTCACTCCTCTGAAGTGAGTCCTGCTAGGAGCCAACCCTGTTAAAGGTTACAAAACACATTGTTAGGTGTGACCCTGTTAGAGGATTTAAATCACCCTGTGAGGAGTGGCCTTGTTCGAGGTCTTTAACACTTCAACATAGAAATGCTACCTTGTGAGAGAATTTACAAAAAAGACTGTTAAGTCTACTCTGTTAAGAGATTTGAGATCACTGCTACAATTGTTAGAAAGTAACAATGAATTGACCTGTATATGTAAGCAATTGTCTTTGCTAATTTGGATCTCTGTTATGATTATAACTGGATCCTTTCTGATCAAATATTCTATTGCATCTCCGAGTGTTCTATACTCAATCAGAATCCCATTTGATTTCTCCTTCACTCTTCATATCACAGAATTCCACACTTCTGCTTATACACTCTTTCTTACACACATTCAATCCAAACTTGACCTTTCATATATATGATAAGCCCTGTCAAGTTGACTTGAATATACTTCTAAATAATAAATCACAATTTAGTCGGCCTCGTATAACCAATTAATTATTAAATGTAAACCACTATTAGTCGGCTGACACTGAATAATCAACTCAGTTAACACTGAGTTTCTTTGATGCCCGACCATGACTGAAATACCCGAGTGACTCGGTCAACACTGAAAACTCTTTCTATTCACCAACTGTGCTCAGTCTGAGTGTAGACATTTGTGTAACATCACTACATAAGTGTAAATACATGTGTAACATCAATGACAATACACAATTGAATAATTGTCTTCAACAATCTCCCTCTTTGGCATTGATGAAAACACAATATGTCATAATACAAAGAATTGTAGAGCAACATAAAAATTTCTTTAATGTCTTTAGCTTCATTTTGATTCTCATCCAAAAACTCCCTCTGTCATCGAAATCTCCCTCTTTCTATTATGAACTCTCCCTTAAGTAATTTATTCTTTATTATAGAAAACTCTCCCTCTTTGAAAATAAACGCCAAAGGCTCCATCTTCACAAATACTGAGTATAAATACCAATAGTCAATACTATTTTCTTTGCAGTTGTAATGTAACTGAGTGTACTAATTCATCTACAATGGGCTCTGATGTACCTGCATCAACTGATAGATCTTCACTGTGGCTCAATTTGATGCATCACTAAACTATATTTTAGTGTGCTTCAGTTAGGGGAAGCACCCATAGCTTTCCTCTAAGATACAAAAATGCACCCTTAGATAAAGGTTTGGTGAATATGTCTGCAACTTGTTCTTTAATACTCACATACTCCAACCTTACTTCTTTATTCTGTACTAATTGCCTCAAGAAATGATACTTTATTGCTATATTCTTGGTTTTGGTATGCATCACAGGATTTTTTGAAATGTTAATGGCACTAGTGTTGTCACAGTAGATAATAATTGGTTCTTTCACATCTTCCTTCATTCCTGACAACAATTGCTTGAACCATATGATGTTTGAACAGTTCACTAATGAAGCAACATATTCTTCCTATGCTATAGACTGGGAGATACAATTCTGTTTCTTGCTAGTCCAAGATACTAACCTCTTTCCAAGAAAGAAAGCTACACCACTGGTGCTTTTCCTGTCATCAACACTTCCAACACAATCAGCATCAGTGAAGGTCTTCAAATTGAAGTTCCCACCTTCCTTATACCATAAAACATAGTCTTTAGTACCCTTCAGATATCTCAAAATTATTTTAATTACCATTAGGTGATTGTCTCTGGGATTAGCTGAAAATATTGCAACAATACCAACTGCTAATGAAATACCAGATTTGGTGTGAACAACATATTGCAATTTTCCAATCATGGATCTGTAGTTGGTCTGATCTACCTCCTTTGAATAATCATCCTTAGATAATTTTTGTCCAGTACACATGGGTATTCCAACTGGTTTGGAATCTTCCATTCCAAATTTCTTCAGTATCTCCTTGATATATTTTGATTGAGTAATGTCGATACCATCCTTCATTTGATGAACTTGTAATCCAACAAATTTTTTTATCTCACCAAACATAGACATCTCAAATTCTTTACTCATAGCTAAAGAGAATGCCTTGCATAAGTTATCATATACAGTGAATAATATGTCATCAAAAAATATCTCTGCTAACAATATTTTTTTTGTGGTCCTTCTTTGATGTACAGGCTACTGTTATCATTGGTTCTTTGAAATCCAATATTTACTAGGTAACCATGCAGTCTTTCATACCAGGCTCTAGGCGCTTTCTTCAGTCCATACAATGCTTTGTGAAACTTGCCAACCATTTTCCTTCTACTAGGATCAATGAATCCTTCAGGTTGTTCAATGTAGACTTCTTCTTCTAGGATTCCATTCAAAAATGCAGATTTCACATCCATTTGATATACTTTATATCCTTTATGTGCAACATATGCCATAAGAGTTCTGACTCCTTCAAGTCTTGCAATAGGAGCAAAAGTTTCTCCATAATCAATACCCTCTTCTTGAGCATATCCTTTAAAAACTAGTTTGGCCTTGTTTCTAGAAACTTCACCATTTTCATTCATATTATTTCTAAAAACCCACTTGTTTCCAATCACATTCACAAATACATTTGGGGTGAAA
The DNA here is from genome assembly GCA_018584345.1 of Thuja plicata. Lineage (NCBI taxonomy): Eukaryota > Viridiplantae > Streptophyta > Pinopsida > Cupressales > Cupressaceae > Thuja > Thuja plicata. The sequence goes on from MU224968.1 coordinate 152,019, forward strand.
TTGTGACGGCAATTTGCGACGGCGGGCAAATGTTATGTGTTTTTGGCTTTTTTTTTCAATTATAGCCTGACAACATCACAATTGTGACGTTAACGGGATATAAGAAAAAAAAAATGTTGGTCATTTCTATGTTCAATAGCGGCGAGAGGGTTTTTTTCAGCCGTTGGGTTTGATGCTCTGCGTGGATACCAAATAATTCGAGACTCGGCATGGACAACATATTTTCAACTTGATCGTCGGTTACCTCCGAGTTGTGATTTATCAAAGGTATGTTCCTTAAATACCAACGGATTGTGATTTATTAAAGGATTTCTATTTAAGATAATATATGAACATAACATGCCCATGATAATATATGAACATTGAAATAGATCATTACCTGTCTTGATACATGCTGAAGACACC
>MU224968.1:152523-164017 GCA_018584345.1 Thuja plicata
ATCCTAAGACAATCTGGAAATACAAATATATATATTTTAGTTATTAGGACAAATACATCAATATGATTATGAAATGGTTTGGCTTCAGTAACTATTAACGGTTTACCTTCCTATAGGAGTGACAGTTTGTCTCCCAGTAAGAAGCTATGCTGGCAGGTTTTCTTGTATGGCACAAACCTTGGACATGTTATCTGACATGGTGCAACATGGAGTGAAGCTAGAATTGCTAAGATGAGGATGTGGTCTAACCAGATTGGCATGGATTTTCAATGAGCCTGGTGAGTAGTAAAAATGCCATTCATTTGATATCATGGATTTATAAAGCCTAAATATTTATTACACATATAATATTAACATAAACTAACTCATAGTTAACCTAAAGGAACAAGTCTAGCATTTGTGTCAACATCATTGCTGCACAGCCATTTTTTTTTTAAATTCTATCTTGAATCCGTCGCAATTGCGACGTTTACCTCCAGAATTATGGCGGGATCGCTGTATTGGCGACACCCAAAAACTGTTTTAGTTGCTTGGGTGTTCGTCGCCATTGCAATGATTACTTCCAGAATTATGACAGGGTCACTATATTGGTGATGCCCAAAAACCATCGCAGTTGCTTGGGTGTTCGTCGCCATTGCGACATTTACCTCTAGAATTACGACGGGGTCGCTGTATTGGCGACGCCCAAATACCGTCATAGTTGCTTGGGTGTTCATCACCATTGCGATGTATACACATAGAATTACAATGGATTTCCTATATTGGCGACACCCCAAATGCCAGGGTTGATAGGGCTACATAGCGACGGATTGAAGTCGTAATTGTGACAAAAAAGGAAAGATGTCGTATTTTGCAACTAAAAAATAGCGACGTCTATTCCTGTCGCAATTGAGACACATGGCTGTCCCAATTGCGACACATAGCCATCACAAATTGACCCCAAATGTATTAGTGATTCTTTTCCTTTGGCCTAGGCACAAGATTCCAAGTTTTGTTCTTCTTAATCTTCTCAATTTCTTCATTCATTGCCTCTATCCAACTTTCATCATTTAATGCATCTTTAACAGTTCTAGGTTCAAATTCACTTAGTAAACATGTACCTTTGATTTTTTTCCTTGTCATTACACCTTCTATCTGATCTCCAATTATTTTCTCAGGTGCATGATGCCTTCTAACATATATAGAAAGTACTTGATCCTTCAGTCTTGATTCTGGACTTGATCCACTATGTCTATCATTCTCAAACATTCTTTCCTGTTCTTCTATCTGATGCTTGGGTTCCACTATCTATGACTCAGTTCCCTCTATCAATGTGTCAATCTCTTCTATCAATAGCTGGGGTTGCACAATTTGAAACTCGGGTTGTACAGTTTGTGTTAGTATATTCAGTGGTTGATAGTTCTACTGTCTAATCACAATTTCTTGAGTCATAGGAATAGTATCAGGTTCATGATACACAAAGTTCCTATAGTCTTCAGGCTCTTTACTGCTCTGTTCTTCATATCTTTTTGCAAACTCATCAATCTTGACATGTACACTTTCTATGACTTTATGAGTAGTAAGATTCAGACATTTGTATGCTTTGATTTTACATGAGTAACCTAGGAATATTCCTTCATCACTTTTTGCATCTAGTTTTCCATTTCTTGCTTCGTTCAAGATGTAAAATTTACTTCCAAATACTTTGAAATAATGAACTTTAGGTTTATAGCCATACAATAATTCAATTTGTGTTTGGTTACTACCTTTCTTTAGTTGAACTCGATTCAAGGTGAACACTGTAGTGCTGATGGCCTCCTTCTAGTATTTGGCAACAACATTCTTTTCGATCATTAGGGTTCTGGCACAATCCATAATGGATATGTTTCTTCTTTTTTCTATTCTATTTTTCTGTGGTATACCAGGGGCAGATACCTATCTTTTTATTGCTCTTTCGTTATAGAATTTATTGAACTCATTAGAAATGAATTCTCCTCCCATGTTAGATCTTAGACATTTTAGTTTCTTTCCTGTTTCCTTTTCAACTCTTGCAAGATACCATTTGAATTTATGAAAAGATTCTAATTTTTCTCTGAGAAACATGACAACCATCATTTTGGAATGATCATCAACAAACAGAATAAAATATTTCTCTCCAGTATAGATTATTGTTCCAATTGGTCCACAAAGGTCAGTGTGTACCAATTCAAAGATTTCATCTGAATTGTAATTATTTCTCTTGAAACTTGTCTTGCTCATATTTTTGATTTGACATTGTTTGCATGTTGCTAACTCAGGTTTCTTTAGAATAGGAATACCTCCAACTCTCTTGTTTTTGCTTATGTTTACCAAATTATCAAAGTTTACATGACACAACCTTTTATGCCATAGCCAAATTTCTTATATTTATGCAATGAAGCATGAACCTTTAGTGAGATCAAGATAGAATAGATTACCTTTTGTTTTCCTGCCAATTCCAACTAGGTTCCCTTTACCATCCAGGAGCTTGGCCTTACCATTCATGAATTCTACCTTGAAGCCAATGTTGTTCAGCTATGATACACTGAGTATATTTCTCCTTAGTCCTTCAACCCAATAACCATTATCACATTTGATTCCTTCTGTCAGAGTAATGCAACCTTTTCCTTTCACATAGCAGGGTTCATCATTTCCAAAACTGACACTCCCACCATCATAGCGTTCAAGATGTTCAAATTTTGTCTTATCACCAGTCATGTGATGAGAACAACCACTATCAATTATCCATATGTCATTTTTACTAATATGTGAGAAAAGTGCAGTCTTTTCATCTTCTTCATCTGAATAATCCTTAATAGCAATATAAACCATTTCATCTTCTTCTTCATCACTGTTAGAATCCTTAGCAATATAACAAGACTTCTTACCTTTGTCCTTGTAGCTCTTTTAATTTTTGAAATCTTTCTTGCCTTTGTACTTGTTGAACTTTTTCTCATCTTTGTCTTCTTTGTTCGGACACTTGCCATAAATGTGACCAATCTCATTGCATGAGAAACAAATCAATGGTATTTTACCTTTGTATTTTCCTTTGGAAGCTCTCCTTGCAAGTAATGCTTCAATGATATCTAGATCTTCATCATTGGATTCATCACCACTATCACTTTCAATTTGCTTCCCTTTTGAGTATTTGTCCTTCTTACCAAGGTTTAATTTAGCTTTGAATGTAGACTCAATATTTCTAGAGCTAGGAGAATAATTGTCAAAGTTGTCTAGCTCAAAAGTTGTAAGCCTTCCGACTAATGTATCCAGAGTTATATCTTTATTGCACCTCATTTCTCAGATAGCTGAAACTCTAATAGCATAGATAGGAAGTAAAGTTCTTAATACCTTGTTGAACACTATTGTACCTTCAATTATTCCTCTTGTAGCTCTGATGGCACTCACAATCTTCTTGATCCTTTCACTGTATCTTGTAATGTCTTGTCCTTCTTTCATTTTCATCTGGTCAAATTGTCCTCTGAAACTTTTTGCTTTGGATTACTTTACATTTTCATCTCCTCCATGAATGTCCTATAATTTCCTCCACATATCATAGGTTGTAGGAAAGTCCTTGGCTTCATCAAATTCTGAGTAGCTGAGTGAAGAAGCTATATCAGTCATCATTATGTTATGAAGCTTCCATTCCATCATCTATTCCACAGTCATAGTCCCTATTGGTTCCACATATTTTCTGTCCAAAAATTGCAAACCAACATCTTCAATAGTAGATAGATGTGTGAGATATGAAAATTAGGTGTAAAGGAGCATGATAATCAATCAAAACACTCAACAAATAAAAATCTAAACTACATACATGCTAAGACATAAATTAAAAACTTGAAATAAGCTAAATGAATAAAGTGAAAACCTCCTACAAGCTCATTCAAACTCCATTTTTTTCATTGGATTTGTCCATTTTTTGTGGATGTGTGCTCATGGATATAATTCAAGGTTCAAGTTGTGATCTCAAACTGGCATTATAACTCTTCTCTAAAAGATGGATTTATGATTTGCTCTCAAAATAGCATTATAAAAATGCATGAAAGGTGGATGAAATTATGAAGGAATGAGGTTTCTTATATAGGGAATGGGTGAGAAATAAAGGGTCAAGATCCAAACCCGAGGAGAGGCTTAGATGCACCTAGAAGAGAGCACAAGGATTGTGCTTCTTTAAGTGCCTCTCATTGTGACAAGTGTCAGAATATGATTGGGTTGAAAAGAGGGAGGAATGTGACCATTTAGGGAAGAGAGCCAAGAAGACTCTAGAAGATAAGGTTATTAATGAGGGTGTGATAGCATTAATGAGCAGTGTAAGAGGCATTAATGAGGATGTAAGAGCATTAAATGCACTTGGATGAGGATGGCTTGAGAAAGTTGACTTTGGGGAAGGGATTGAATTACTAATCCAAAGATTAGGAATGTGACATTATTAGGGAGAGTTTAGGATTAGGGTTAGGGTTTAAGATAGGATTAGAAAGGGTGAAGAGGTTGGGTTGAGTTAGAACTCAGGGTTAGGTGGTTGAGATAGGTTAGGATAGGGGTTAAAGGGAATATTAATGAATTGAATTACATAAATAACATATTCATTCAATAATAGGGGAATAGGGATTTAATCAAATATCAAACTATGGGTTGTTTATTAGATAATTGATCAGGACTATAGCCAATTAATTAGATTAATTAGGGCTAGGGGTTAACATAAATCATTTAGGTAATTCTTAATTACTTAACTATTAATGCTCTAGGAAGGCACTAAATGTGATTAATTTTTGTAATCATATTTAGGTGTCTACATTTTTCCCCTCTTCGACATAGTGTTATCATAACGCTATTTCGAAGATGTTTAAAATAATAGATGACACGAAGGTGTGGACGTAGGCAAAATTTTTTCCCCAGGTTGATGATGTAGGATAGAATTTGGCTAGGAATGATGCCCTCTCAAGAGGACAGCAGGGAGGAACAATGAAGCCCAGGCGGCATCTCGAAAAGATGACAAAGAGTGACAAGATGAGGGAAAGAAAAGAAGAAGGAAGTAGAAGAATGAGGGATGGGAGATTCAAGTTTGCATCAGGGATGAAGGATTATGACCATGGACGGGATGGTAGGAGTGGATTGCTAAGATAGGATAAGATGGAAGATGGTTTGATAGGATTGATGATGGGGCTGAAAGAGGAATCCTTTGTTGGGGATGGGATTGGAGCTTTAGACTCCCATGGGGTGTAAAAGACAAGATTCTATCTAGGATGTAACCAAAGTGAGTGATATAAAGCAAAAAAAAAGGAATAACCTCTAGAAGAGAGTTCAAGTTTCTTGTATTGACAAAAGTAATTTCTAGGAACAAAGTTTGATGTCTCTTGATCGGTGATGAAGATAGGATATGATGGGGCTTAAGAAATCCACTGATAGGATATGATTGATTAGGTCAGACAAGAGGAAGGATACATCCTATAAGGACCCATTGATGATGATGTGATTTGAAACTAAGATAATGATCAAGATAGTCTTGTTTGAACTTTTGATTTATAAAATGGCAAACAATAGCTGAACTAAGGAGGGATGATCCTAGGTGTTTTGAGATTCACACTAAGTCTAGTTATCTCCATAGATGAGCAAACAAATATTTCAAATGATACAAAGATAGTAGGATAGGTGCTGGAAAGTTGACTTCCTGAGGAATCATGACTTATTTTGTGTTGTCAATCATGGCAACAAAGTCATACTTAAGTTCTGTTATGAAAGACAAAATGACTAAGTGTGAGAATAGGGCAGAGAGATACATATAGAGATTAGTACATCAACACATGTGTTAGAGATCACACCAAAGCATGTGTGCTTAGGTATATAATCTATGGTGTATATACATGCTAGATCTAGACGTGCAGAGAATGGAACATCAGTACGGAAAAGTTACAGGCAGATTAGTAGACCTGCAGTCCAGGAAACAGAGCATGGAAGCCGACTACAGTTTTGATCAGCATGAATGATTTTGTAATGTAATGGCTAAGTTCCTTTATTTATAAGTTTGTATTAATGTAATTAATGTTGTAGTAAACACGCTTAGGCCTACTTGTTTGGAAGCATTGTATATTTTGGTTTAAAGGCCGACTAGTGTTATGTTTTGGGTCGCGCCTTTTCGGATTTGCATATATAAGTATGTAATGTAAAGATATGGAAGAGGTGTCAATAATTATGTATGAGGAAGTTATAGAGGGATATTATAATGAATTTAGTAGATGATGTAGCTCTTTAAAGGAGTAAGAGCATTCGCGCATACAAGGAACTGATCAGACAGCAATGTCATTACAATAGTTCATTTTTGATATAGTGCATATCAACATTCAGAGGGTTGTAGCCTTCATCTTATTGGGCAGTGAGCCTACGCAGTGAGACATATACCTTTAATAGGGTTTTGTAAAAGACTCCTAACAGGGTCAGACCTTTAACCAGGTCAATGTACTCAAATTGTAAAGACTGCTTCTAACAGGGCAAAGGAACTTTAACAGGTTCATTATACCTAGTACAATATTTGTGGGTACTAATCCCCACCGGAGTTTTCCTTTGATCAAGGTTCTTCGTAATCATATCATATCATGTGCTATGTGTTCTTGTGTTATGATTCTTTGGATGCATATTTGTTTATGTTTAATTGATTGAAATATAATAAATAGATAAACACTGATTCACCCCCCCTCTTAGTGTTTCTAACAATTGGTATCAGAGCTCTAGTCCTCTAAAAGAAAGTTTAACCACTTGAGGAGATCATGGACTCAGTAGAAGAAAAACATTTGAAAAATAATCTTGAAGTAGCTCTTGAAGATCTTGATAGATCTGAGAAAGAAAATGAAGAACTAAGATTGAAAAATGATGGCTCTCAAATACTTATTATAAGGCTAAGAAAAGATCTGAAAGATTGTTCTACAAGTGATCTAGGACAAATGGTCAAAAATATTAATGAAGAGAATAAATATCTAAAGGATAAACTTGAAGATCTGGAGGAACATCTTATAGATAGCCAGAACGCCATTAAAGACAAGATCAAAGAAAGCAAACAATTGGAAGATGAACTTCTGCAGGCAAACATGAAAGTCTTGGAATTGGAAAACATGAAGAAGAAGTTGGAATCTGAATTAACAGAAGAAAAAGACAAGATTGATAAACTTCACACAAGTTCTGATTTAATTTAATCCCATCTCAATGCTCAAAGGCAAAAAAGGAACACTACTGGTCTTGGATTCAGTACAACACAAGATGAAATCAAATCATCAAAAAAGAGAGAAAAAACACTTGAAGCATCTTCAGAAGCTAAGAAAGTTGAAGATACTATAGAGGTTATATCTAAACCACCTAAAAGAGAAATAAATCAAGTTAACAGAACTTGTTATGCATGCAATAAACATGGGCATTTGGCAAGAGATTGCAAAGAGGTAAGACATTTTAAAGGTTATTGTTACTCCTTTAATAAGTTTGGTCATAGGGCTATACATTGCAGAACAAGTCATAAGATTCAACATCAGCAAAATCACAAAAGTATGAATCAAAACAATCAAAGAAATCAACTCTCAATAAATTTGCAGAACATTACATGTCAAATATGCAACTACAATGGACACACAACAAAGCAATGCAACATGATGAGCAAGAACATCAGACCTCCTATTATTTGTCACACATGTGGAAAGGCTGGACATATCACAAACTTTTGTAGATCCAAAACTCAGAAACAAAAGGATCCTAAAAAGTCATTATTTGAAGAGAAAGGAGAAGTCAAGTTTGTATCGGGAAATGAAGATTCAAGAAAAATATGGGTTGAAGTTAAGAAGGACAATAATTTTGACAAAGTAGATGATGCATCCATAATGGATTCACCCTCTACTTCTGCTTGAATAGACCTTCTTGGTCTAAGGGGGGGCTATTCTAGCTCAAGACCCCTGCGCGGTTGGTGTACTCACATCAGAGTATGCACCTTTGGATTCATGGTTAAAAGCACAAATTACAACTATATGCATTCACGCATTATCTAAATTGCATCGAGATCAAAGTTTGAAAATCACTGTGTATGGTTGTAAGCATTGAATATGGCAGATTGTATAAATACAAGTTCACGGTCAATCATTCTCAAATTTACATTCGAGAGCATAGAAATTAAAGAGCATTGGAACACTAAGACATCTAGGCACAAAGGCATAATAGTTTGGCAGTTGAAGCAAATGGATAATCAGTTTGAAATGAAGCCCTAGCCATCACGCCATTTCAAAATTTCATGGAAACCCTACATAAGAAAACACCAAGTAAGTATGGCGACCCCAGTTGTGTTTGATGTAGCAGAGAGGAAGAGGTTTATATTTAAGAAGCATCCATTGAAATCCATACTGGATGATGTGGAAGGGGCTTTCTCCAAAACCTCGCTTGGCATTGTTCACGTGGAAGATATCCGTTCATACATTTACTATAAGAAAGAATCATTAGGAGATGATAATATAGCCTCTCATATGGCATCAATTTTATATCCGGATTTCACATTCAAGGATGAATTCACAGACTTACAAGATAACCCTATTCTTGAGTATTCGAATGCGCATGAGTTTGAAGAACCAGAATGGGTAAAGATTCTGTTAAGCAGAATTCATGATGATCTTTTCTATATTAGAGATGTCCCTGTTCGCATCACTACATAACTAATCCATCAGTTAACTGGACTTCCAATGACTAGACCTATGTTTCCCACTGGCAAGGATGTTAAGAAACAAATTGAGCAAGTTTGTTTGTCTAGGAGTGATAGGCGCGGAATGACAGTTGACCCTATCAAGGAAGATGAAATTAAACTCCTGACACTGATACTTGGATACAAGTTTTAGCAAGCAAGCAGGTTGAATAGTGTCTCTGTAGAAACAGTCCTTGCATCTATCAGAATAGTGAAGGATAACACCCAATACAACCTATGTGAGATCTTGTGCGGTCAATTGATTGACAATATCAGAATCATCAAGCATGACAGGAGAAAAACATTCAGGTTTGGATCTTTGATCATCTATTTGTATTACCATATAGTTGGAAAGGTTGCATACCTTTATCTAGACAAAGGCAAACCTAAAATAACTCAGATATCTCTTAAATCCATAGTAGACAACAGTGCAAGGGATGCAATGAATATGGATATAAAAATATTCAGGGTCAAAATGCAGAACAGGTTCAGACTATCTGAGAAGATAGTTGACAAATACAAGGATACAATATGCTTTATGGTAGAGATAGATTGTACATCCATGGAGGCTGTTGAGCCTAGAACTAAGTGGATTCATCCACTAGGGTATGAAGTAGAAGACCATGTGTTAGAAGGATATGCACAAGTCTTATTTTCAGCACCCAGAGACCCTAATGAACCTAGATGGGGCACTTACAGAGAAAAGACCGATGAAGTAGATATTGAACTACAACTTGCTGTTAACAAAAGGAAAGCATCTAGAATGACATCCAACATTCTGAAAAAGCATGGAATCACACAAGAAGATTTGGATAAGGCAAAAGAAGCCAAAATTTCTAAAGAACTTGAATAGATTCATGCACAAGTTAAACTTGAGAAGACTGATAACACTCAGAAGAAGAAGCAGAAGAAAAATGAGGAGAGTACCTCTGCGCCTACTACCATAATTAATCTAGATACATCTCCACCTTCTGTACCTAGCAAGAAACCTAGAGGAAGGAAGCAAGCTGCTACAAATCACCCATCCTTAAGGAACACTTGGAGCAAAGCTAAGAATATTCAAGCTCCTCCTGAGGTAGGTTTCAGACCCATTCCAAATATTTTGAGAAACAGGCTAGTTAATGAAGGAAGATTAGATACACTCTCCAAAGTCTATGAAAAGTATCAAGAAATTGATAAAATGGAGATATATTCTATGGTCATATCTCATATGATCAAGTTTAAGAAATCAGTTCTTGAACTTAAGATAGTTATACTAGATCAATTATGGAACATAATTGAGATCATGAAAAGACATGCTATAGAAGAGGACATGAAGATTAGAGAAGGAACTTTGGATACTCTTCTTCCTGTATGTTCACATGATGAGAAGGCTATTATATTAGATCTAGTGAAGCCTCATCTTCGTAGTAAGACAAGAACTCTTCAGATTATGAACAAAGAGTATGAGAAGGTTGGAAAGGAGACTGAAAAAGCATTTGCACAAGTATTTATGGATAGATACATGTATCCACCAATGACACCTATAGCAAAAGTTACTCCAGCTCCTCCCAAAAAAGCTACAAAACCATAAATTCAGATTGCGCCTATGACAGGTCCATAGGATTTAGCACCCTCAATCTCAATAGCCTCTGAGACAACTAAAGATAGAGAGGACATTATAGTGATTGATGATGTAAAGATATCTATGACAACTTCTGATAATGATATGAATAAAGTTGATGAAGCATTTGTAAACACTGAGGAAATGAACATAGATGACATATCTCTACAATAGGATGAAGTTCCTCTAATTGATCCAATAGAATTGGATAAGGAGAAAAATACTCAAGATAATGAGACACCAGTAAAGGAAATTCATGTCAAAAGTGAATGTTTAGATACAAGTCAAAATACTTTTTTCTCACCATCCACTCAACCATCCACCTCATTATTGTCAAGGTTAACTCCTGACTCAGCAAGTTTGGATGCATGGGGAGAAGAAGACCTGATCAAAATCAATGTTCTTGCCATGGAAAAGGAAAAAGAGAAACATGTGATGAGGAACCCTCGCTTTATGGAATCAATAAACATTTTGAATGAGTTAGTTCCTGCTGATAAGAAAGTTGCTAAAGTTCAAACAGTTGAACATGTGGATAGCATACTGACAAACTTCAAAACACATTTCACTAGCTTAGTAGAATCAGCTACTAAGATTGCAGAAGATGAATACAAGAATTACCTTAGATCTGAACTCAATAAAGATTGGGCAATCCATACTTAAAGAGTTGGCAGAAAAAGGAAAGAAGGTTATTGCAAATTGCATGGACAGAGTGAAGCTCACCTCTGAGCACACCAAAAAGATAGAAGAAGTAGAAGAAATGGTGGATAACATAAGGAAATTAGTTGAAAACTCCATGCAAAATATGAACATATGCAATAATGTCTATCAAGGTCAGTTGGACAAAATTGAGAAGGCAAAACTGGAAATTAGCAAGATTAGAATAAGACAAACTCAGTTGAGAAATGTACTTGCACCATCTCTAGCAGTTCTTAATGAGAACATAAAATATATTGATAACACCATACAAACATATGATCAAGGTCCTTGCATGGATCTGATAAAAATGGAGAAATTGACATATGCTTTATGCGCGCATCTTCAGACAGTTGATGCAATGAAAGTCTTATGGCAGAAAGAGATTCAATCTCTTCAAGTTGTGTACCCAGAAGTCTACATGGAGTAAGTATGTTGAAGACTTACAGTTTTTGCACACCTTTGTCATTAATGTCAAAGGGGGAGTAGTATAGAATGTG
>MU224968.1:171930-184416 GCA_018584345.1 Thuja plicata
TTATATTAATAATATATATAGTAATATTAATACATATAACTATTACATATATATATTGATATAAATAATCATTCAATGTTCTAAGATAACAATGACTTTTATCTGAGTGAAGCTACATACTTTAACAGAGAGAAAGTAGAAAGAAGATAGAAGGAATATAGTCTTCTTGTTTGTGTATCAATGATATTCGTGGAAGTGTAGTAGAGAGAAAGTAGAAAGAAGATAGAAGGAATATAGTCTTCTTACCTTTTTCAACCTGCACAAGAAAATAAGATCTTGCAAAACATACTCAAACAACAAAAACACATTAGCTTAGACGGTTAGTTTTCAAGAAAAACAATGAAAAGGAACCCGTGAAGTGGGTCCCACCAGGCATGCCAGAATGTGAGCTATGAAAATTATGTGTAAGGGAGTATAATAATAAATCAAAACACTCAAAAAATAATAATCTAAACTACATACATGCTAAGACATAAAATGAAAACTTGAAACAAGCTAAATGAAGAAAGTGAAAACCTCCTACAAGCTCATTAAAACTCTATTTTTTTCATTGGATTTGTCTATTTATTGTGGATGTGTGCTCATGGATATGCTTCAAGCTTCAAGTTGTGATCTCAAACTGGCATTATAACTCTTCTCTAAAAGATGGATTTATGATTTTCTCTCAAAATAGCATTATAACAATGCATGAAAGGTGGATGAAATTATGAAGGAATGAGGTTTCTTATATAGGCAATGGGTGAGAAATCAAGGGTCAGGATGCAAACCTGGGGAGAGACTCAGATGCACCTAGAAGAGAGCACAATGATTTTTCTTCTTTAAGTGCCTCTCATTGTGACAAGTGTCACAATATGATTGGGTTGAAAAGAGGGAGGAATGTGACCATTCAGGGAAGAGAGCCAAGAAGACTCTAGAAGATAAGGTTATTAATGAGGGTGTAGGAGCATTAATAAGGAGTGTAAGAGGCATTAATGAGGATGTAAGAGAATTAAATGCACTTGGATGAGGATGGCTTAAGAAATTTGACTTTGGGGAAGGGATTGAATTTCTAATCCAAAGATTAGGAATGTGACATCATTAGGGAGAGTTTAGGATTAGGGTTAGGGTTTAAGATAGGATTAGCAAGGGTGAAGAGGTTGGGTTGAGTTAGAACTTAGGGTTAGGTGGTTGAGATAGGTTAGGTTAGGGGTTAAAGAGAATATTAATGAATTAAATTACATAAATAACATATTCATTCAATAATAGGGGAATAGGGATTTAATCAAATATCAAACTATGGGTTGTTTATTAGATAATTGACCAGGACTATAGCTAATTAATTAGATTAATTAGGGCTAGGGGTTAACATAAATCATTTAGATAATGCTTAATTACTTAAATGATAATGCTCTAGGAAGGCACTAAATGTGATTAATTTTGGTAATCATATTTAGGTGTCTACAAGATGTAGTTTCATCAGCTCTTTCCATGTAAGGAAGTTGTCTTTGTTTATCTTTGGGATCTCCCTTCTATAAGACATCTCTGATCTTTATCTTAGGCCTTGAAACCCTTTCTAAAAACACTTGATGCTCTGATACCAATTGTTGGAAATGAGATAAGTAACTGAAAGGGGAGGGGTGAATCAGTTACTCCAAAACAAATCCCTTGTCCCTTAGATTTCTTAAACAAATAATACTATTACTCAGTTAATTAAGATATTCTTCTGTAACTCGGGTGTTAAAGCAATCTTTATGTTATCCAATGCAATTATACTTTAGTGATTATGTGAAGAAACATAAAGTATGAAACAAATAACATATACACAGGTGACACCAAGATTTAACGTGGAAACCCAATATGGGAAAAACCACCAATGTAACTAGTTACTGTTAGAGTAATCACTTATTAATTAAATCATGTTGATTTAATTAGTTAAGTTGTTTTATTACTCTTTAGTGCTTAAGATTTCTCTTAGGTGCATTAATAATTAATTCTCTTATTAATTATTAATGTGCAACCTAGCTTTTCCCTTTTAGGGTTTCATTCACCTTTTTAAGGTTGAACTTCATAATTATTGTTAAGTAATTTAGAATACATTTTTGCTCCACTCTTTTTGAGTTTCTCTGAGCTTCTGAGTTCTTCAGCTTTTTCCTTATTTATGTTTTCTTCCTGTAATATGTATTTTGCATGCAGTTGTTCTTGGGTGTAATCGGATCAGTATTTCTCAGATCCTTCATGGTATTAGAGCCCCTCTAATGTTGCATGTTCTAGAGTGTTTGAAGCATGTTTTCAAAGGAGAAAATCTTAGCTTTCTCGGGGTTTTTTTATCTTCATTCTGTTGGTGACATTCTTTTGGAGCATTTTGGGCCCAAATGGACCTCACCACCATGTTCAGAAGGCCTGGGATACTAACATTTCATATAAATTTTGTCCATTTTGGACATAGTTGAAATTTGGTCCCTATTTCTTGCATTCACGGCCCTTGACATGCTTTACGAGGCAAAAATCTACCCTGGTTTCTATGCCACCTTGATTTCCGTACCACCTCAATTTTTGTGCCACCTCAATTTTTGTGCCATCTAGTTGCATGGAGGAGACGGAAAATGACAACCCTATTTTTTTAATATTTTTTTAAAAATAAAAAATATAAAGTTTCTTTTTATGTTTTTTTCTTTAATAAATAAAATATGTTTTTTTTAATATATTTAAAAAAAAATAAAAATTTATATATAAATGATTTTTGTGTGTTTTTTCCTTAAAAAAATAGTGTTTTTTTATGTTTTTTTTTTCAAAAAATACATGTCTTTTAATTATTTTTTTCCAAAAAACAATTGTTGTTTTTATTATTTTTTCATTAAAAAAAGAAATTTATTTTTTTTGCCATTTTGGTGGGAAATATGGAGGTAGTCCATTTTTGGAGGTTTTTTTGCTAGTTTAGCTGGGCTCCACCAATTTTGGCTGAGGTTCTTCCGAATCATTTGGTTTTTGACATATTGGTGGTTTTTTGCTCATAACTTGAGCAAACGGAGGCGTTTTTCACCAAACAAGATATCGACGAAAAGCTGGTTCCGAGACCTTTATTATTTTTCTAGTTTGGTTATTTGATTTTTCTGTCTTGCAAGGTTTTTTTCCAGTCAAAGTCAGGGTTCTATTTTGCACTCCGGTCACTATTTCTCGCTCCTCCGAACTTATTTTTTTGACTTCCACATGGCGTCGAAAAGATGCTTTCGTTCTCTTTCTTCTTATATGGGTCTTACACCTATTTTATGCTCCTTGTATCTATGTATTCATTTTTTTTCTTTATGGCATTCTGGTGGATATCTTGGATGTTTCAGGTCTTGGGATCGTTTCCTTTTTTGAACATTGTATATATATTTTTTCTGTAGCTTGTTATGCAAATGCACTGAGATAAAGTGTCATCTGATGCATGCTTGTGATTCTATTGTACTCACACTACATTATAAAGTGCCATGGGGGGTGATGTTTTCTTTATTTTCCATCTACCTTTGTCAAGTGAGTGTCCCTTCCATGACATTAGCATCATGTGTGTCAGTGACTGATCATCCTCGACACATACTTTATTTGTGCTTATACGTTCTTTATCATGCAGTATATCTTGGCAATTTGTTTCAGTGTACCTGGCATACCTCTCCTTGCTCAACATTATGGGGGTATATCCTATTGGCTCTAATGCTTCCCTAGTTCAATGGAGTGATCTATGTATTCAGTATTTGTTCCTATGTACTAGGCGGATGTAGTGGCTGGGTACCTATGCATTTCAGTGAGATGGATCATTTACCATATGGACATTCTTCTTTTATTCCTGTTTGGAGGCATTCTTTCATCTTTGATTGATCAGCTCTTCAAGCTTTGTTTACAGTATTTTTTACCTGATCATGTTCAATTACTGTGGAGGTTTCAACAGTTACTTTTCGACAATGTTTTCAGCTTCTTGCTTAAGAGGTGTTCTACATGTTCCTTCTTTGTTCCTATTTTTTGGGACATTCTCTAGTTTGAAGGATTTTTCATTCCTTCTCTAGGATTCATATCTTTTTGGAGTAGGGTTTTTCCCATGTGGTTTTTTCTATTTCTCCTCTTTACATAGATTTTTGTAGTTGGGTACCTGCTCATGCCTTGTTGCCGGGACCCATTTTTTCCTACTTTCATAGCTATTCTAGGTTATCTTACCTCCTAAGCTTCGCTTAAGGGGGGGCGGGGGGGGGGGGGTGTTAGAGTAATCACTTATTTAATTAAATCATGTTGATTTATTTAGTTAAGTTTTTTTATTACTCTTTAGTGCTTAAGCTTTCTCTTAGGTGCATTAATAATTAACTTTTTCATCAATTATTAATGTGCAACCTATCTTTTACCTTTTAGGGTTTTGTTCACCTTTTTAAGGTCGAACTTTGTAATTATTGTTAAGTAATTTAGAATACATTTTTACTCTACTCTTTTTGAGTTTCTCAGTTCTTCAAAATTTTTCTTGTTTATGTTTTATTCCTATAACAGGTATTTTGCATGTAGTTGTTCTTGGGTGTAATCAAATCAGTATTTCTCAGATCCTCCAGTTACTATTTTTCACTCTTCTGAAGTGAGCCTTGTTAGAAACCAACCATGTTAAAGGTTACAAAACACACTGTTAGGTGTCACCCCGTTAGAGGATTTAAATCACCCTATGAGGAGTGGCCTTGTTAGAGGTCTTCAACACTTCAACATAGAAATGCTACCTTGTGAGAGGATTTACAAAAAGACTGTTAAGTCTACTCTGTTAAGAGATTTGAGATCACTGCTACAATTGTTAGAAAGTAACAATGAATTGACCTGTATATGTAAGCAACTATCTTTGTTGATTCAGATCTCTATTCTGATTACAACTGGATCTTTGCTGATCAAATATTCTATTGCAGCTCCAAGTGTTCTGTACTCAATCAGAATCCCATCTAATTTCACCTTCACTCTTCATATCATAGAATTCCACACTTCTTCTTATATAATCTTTCTTGCACACATTCAATCCAAACTTGACCTTTCCTATATATGATAAGCCCTGTCAAGTCAGCTTAAATATACTTCTAAATAATAAATCACAATTCAGTCGGCCTCATGTAACCAATTAATTATAGAATATAAACCATTGTTAGTCGGATGACACTGAATAATCAAATTGGTTAACATTGAGTTCCTTTGATGCCTGACCATGACTAAAATGCCTGAGTGACTTGGTCAACACTAAAAAACTCTTTCTATTCACCAACTGTTCTCGGTTTGAATGTAGACATTTGTGTAACATCACTACATAAGTGTAAATACATTTATAACATAATTGACAATACATAATTTAATAATTGTCTTCAACACATGTTACATTCTCCTTTATACATATATTTCCCCTTTTATCATTTCCCCCTTTCACCTTATTATTTCCCCTTTTATCATATCATTTCCCCCTTTTTTTTGAAAATAATGACAAACGTGTAATACTTACAATTTGTTAAAAATGTCGGAATGAGATTTATTTATGTCTTCCATCATTTTCTCCCATTTCTCCTTGAGGTGTTCTAGGGCCATGTGCTCTAATGTTATCCTAGCATGCATGTCATAGATACTCTTGGTGACATATATCTTCAAGGTGGAAAATAATGTTTTTTTCGAAGTCATGTGTTGTTGTAGTAATGTGAGATTTGGCAGTAGTAGAGCTTGGAGCTCGGTTACTTCATCTCAGATTTTGGATCCCGACTCTTGAATCTCATGTCTCAACTATTTAGATTCTACAAGCTTCTCATAATGCAACTTGAATGCATTGTCATCCGTTGTGAGATCTTGTGCACTAGCATTAAGATCTGCATCTATCTTAGCAATCTTTTCACTATTCTCCTTAGTGAATTTCTCTTCAGTCATTCGCTAAACCTAAATACTATGGACAGTTAAGGGAATGGACTACCAGTTTAGTTGTGGTGCAGAGTTTGGGAAAAGCACATTAAAGATGTGGATTATTAGAGTTTCAATGACAAGTTTCTAGTGTGGGTTATCAGAGCGGTAGGAGGAAGTATAGTAAGAACTCCTCCTAGGATCATATAGATTCTGAGACCAAAAGATACTAAACCTAATGAGAGTTTCACACATAATTTTGGATATTGGATCTGCACAATATGTTATACTATTTTTAGAGTATATGGGTGTAGAAAAAACCCTCACAAGCTTCCTCTTTTTGTGTCAATGAGATTGGATTTCATGGAATTTATGTGACAACTTTTATGGTTTGAAAATGAAGTTAATGACCCAAGGAAGAAAGGAACCTTTTTGTCTAATGTGACCAGATTCACAGAGTTCTCCATAGGTTTTGGGACTTTAGGTTCTGCCATGTGGACTTACAATGCCAATAGAATAGGAGATGCAATTTCTAACTATCGAGCTAGAAAAAAAGAACATCTAAATAAGAAGCCCCTCTAATTGGCTGAATTAATTCTTACCCTTCATAGTATTTGAAGAATAATTCCAAACACATACAATGATAGATTTTCTCATTCGAGATATCCTAGAAAATTTAACTAAACATAAATAGAACATGTTCTTTTATAATAATTAGATAATTATTTTAGAGGTTAATTTAAAATTTGGTTAGCATGAATCTCAAAGAAACAACATGACTAGATCTACATTAGAGTGAATTTCCTCTATCTTGTACAAAGTCTCTTCAAAGGATAGATTGCAACCTTTGTTTTCTAATGCATCGACTAAAGCATTGGATTCCTTGTAGCAATGTATGATCTCATATTGTAGTGAAGGAAAATTTCATATATAATCTAGGCCAAGATTCAAAGACATCCCCAGGTGATGAAGGAAGGGGTGAGAACCATTCCATCTTGTTGAGTAACCAACACCAAATTGAAGATGAGAATGGGTAGAGAAGGAGAAGATGATCTAAAGTTTCCAACTTAGATTTACAAAAGTGACAGTTGAAAGGAGAAAAATGATAATTTTTCCAATCTATCATTAGTTAGGAATGTACTAGAAAGAACCAACCATGAAAAAGATCCTACCATAGGAAGAATAGTTGGAGATCAAAAATATGAAAATGCTCTTGACTTGGAAAAATTAAGTTTTGGAGTAATGACATATATGAGAAGGAGAAAAAAATAAAGTATCCAAACCTTGAGATATATGAACCACTCTCTTTCAGAAAAGCTTGCAAAGATATAGTCAGATCTTCATGAATAGGTGGGTGGGAAAAGTCTTTCCAAATATAGCATTGTAGCCAAAAAGACTAGGATTTAGACAAGTAATCTTGAACCTTAGTGTCCCATGTACCTTGTAAATCCTCTTTGAATTTAGAAATAGATTTAAAGAATCAAAAGGAGAATATGAATTCTAAGATTCTTCCAAAAAAGGGTTTTCAACCCATTGTGACCCACCCATGAGAGACGGGGAAGAAATATTTGTCTACATTGCATCATAAAATTCCACATTTTTTATCCCACTAGAGGATTAGCTACAGTAAAAATTATTTCAGGCTAGAGGTCATCAACTTACTTGGAATTGAGGATGATATCCCACTTGGAATTTGGATTTTGGAAGGGATTTTAAATTTATGTTTTTCTGATGCTAAATTTCTCTTTGTCAAGTTTCTGAAGACCAACCCCACCTAGAGACTTGGGGGTACAAACTGAATTCCAATTAATGAGAGGGATTTTCTTCATGTTTTATTTATTGTCTCTCCATGGAAATTTTTGTAGATCTCCCTCCAAATATGAGATTACCTCTATAGGGATTTCAAGAACTGATAAAGTATAATTTGGAATTGTAGCTAAAATAGACCTAATCATCAAAAGATGACCTACCAAAGACCACCAGGGGTTATTTCAAGAAGATATTTTAGATTGAATTGAAGGAGAAATCCCTGACCAAAAAGAGCCCTTTTTCCTCCCCCTAAATAGGGAATGCCTATATATTTGCAAGAAAATTTATCACTTCTGAAATACAAAAAGTAAAATACTCTCTTAGATAATGTTTTTGAATAATTAAAATAAATATCTTAGACTTGGTTGGATTGATTTTTTTCCCTAATATATCAAAATAGGTGTCTAGAATACTTCTAATAGACTTAACCTCTCTTAGAGAAGCTTCCCCAAATAGAAGTGTACCATTAGAAAATAGCATACATGTAATTGAAATTGAAGTATGAGGGATATTGATCCCTTCCAAATGCAAATATGAATGTTGAGTTGCAATAGTTCTACTAAGAGTCTCTACCAAAATAATAAAAAGAAAGGGTGAAAAGGGTCTCCCTAACGAATAACTTAAGAGGAGAAAAAAGTGACTAGGTAAACCATTTACTAGGACTACAAATTTGGCACCTAAAATACATGATAAAATAAATCTACACAATTAATGAGAAAATTCAAATTTATGGAGGACCAACATCAAAAATTGCCAATTGACCCTATCATAGGCTTTCATCGTGTCAATTTTATTATCATAGATTGTAAGTTATGGCAAGAAATTGAATGAAACAAGTCCTCCTTTCTCAAAGGAAATAATTTTTAGGATGATAGTACCTAATCTCATGGAGATAACCTTAATAAAAATATTATATACTGAATTGCACAAAGAAATAGGTTTGAAGTTAACAAAATAGGTCGGATTTGGAATCTAGATTTCCAAAAATATGTGTGATATTGAATTTATTAGGCACAATACCATTTTGATGAGATTCTTCAAGGGCTCTTCATACATAAAAACTAGAAAATCCTAGCACTTTTGTAAAATTAAAATAGAGAGGTCATTTAGGCTAGGTGCCTTTTCTGGATCCATTGAGAATAAAACCTCATGGGAAACAAAGAAATTTTTTGTGGTTAACTTCCCTAGAAAAAATCCCCTTACTCATAGGAAATAATTTTAGGAATGATAGTAGCTAACCTCATAGAGATAGCCTTAGTAAAAATCTTATATATTGAATTGCACAAAGAAATGGGAGTTAGCAAAAGAGGTTGGATTTGGAATCTCATGTATCAAAACTATATGTGCGGCATTGAATTTATTAATCATATTACCATTTTGATGAGACTCTTCAAGGGCTCTCTAGAAATCAAAACCTCAAAAATCCCTGTTTGGACGAATTTTAGAGATATGATCTTGTGATGTTGAAGTGTTGTTACTTTAAAAAATCTTGTGGGTGATATGTTTAAAAACTTGAAGAAAATGGTGAAATGAAGCTCATTGCTATTTCACAAAGGGAGATATCAAGAGGTTGCAAAATAGAGCTCATCACAAATTTTCCAAGGAGTATATCAAGAGGTTGTGAAATAGCACTCATCGCTATTTTGTGAAAGATGTCTTAGACACGCTGCAAAGTAGGGAAATATTTATTCTTACTCTGGCATAGTACAATACTCCTAACTGGTGAGGTGGCATCTAGTTAAGTGAAATGACTTTTCTCGTGTGAGTGTTTTAAAGGGTCTAGCTGAGGGAATTTGAATTTATTTTTTATGAAGACTGGTGCAAGGTGACATAGAGGAATTAGTGAGGTAACGGGGGTTTGAAATATTGAAAAATTAGATGAAGCAACTAAAGCAGTGAGTGGATTTTTTGAGCTTTCTATTCCTTTTATTTGCAGTATGTCTAGGAAGAAGAAAGAAGTGATTGTAGGTGCTATTGTGATTCACCCGCCTCAGTAAACATTATTAAAAACATTACCCTTGTCACAAGATATTAGAATTAAGAGTTTATTCTCAGATGCATCATCAAGATGCGGAGACTCTATTATCCAAACCCATGGAAGGTTTCTTTTTTGGTCTTTTTATAGGAAAAGAAATGATATAATCCCTCTTTGTAAACCTTGAATATTTGGTATGGCTAAGGTAATTGTGCCAAATGTATTTACTGATGTTGAATTGATTGCTACCTTAGCGACACAATATCAACTTGAAACAAGGATGGTAAGGAAAATAGATGGGAGCCCAGTCTTGGCCATTTATCAAAGTATGATACAAGAATGTTCTGGGTTAGACCATCATGCTATCGCCAATATAGACACATATTCTAGTGTCTTGTAGATTATGAAAGGATGGTAAAAGGCATTGGTTTGAGAGAAACTTAGCTTTCTTCATGTGTAGAGGTCTCGACAATAAATTAATTTAGTTGGGTGGTAAAGCCCATTTCTCAACCATTAATTTCATGTATTTCTTCCAGAAGACCTACTGTGGTTGGGGGAAAATATTGGAAGAAGATCATAATATGAGGATGCCAATTGACCTTATGTACATGGCCACGAGTACACAACATTCTCATCTTTCACAAGAATTTGATATTGCTTCTGAGCTGGAAAGGATTCTTCATAAAGAATTAGTTGAGTGGAAGGAGACCAAAAAATGCAAGAATTATTCTCTACTCTTCCATATCCTTTTGTTCCAAAATAGGATCATTTTTAGTCATTCGTTAAACCTAACTACTATGGATGGCCAAGGTAATGGACTACTAGCTTAGTTATGGTGTAGAGTTTGGGAAAAGCCCACTAAAGATGTGGATTATCAGAGTTTCAATGACAAGTTTTTGGTGTGGGTTATCAGAGCGGTAGGAGGAAGTATAGTAAGAATTCCTCCTAGGATCATACAGATTCTGAGACCAAAAGATACTAAACCTAATGAGAGTTTCACATATAATTTTGGATATTAGATCTGCACAATACGTTATACTATTTTTAGAGTATATGGGTGTAGAAAAACCCCTCACAAGCTTCCTCTTTTTGTGTCAGTGAGATTGGCTTTCATGGAATTTATGTGACAAATTTTATGGTTTGAAAATGAAGTTAATGACCCAAGGAAGAAAGGAACCTTTTTTCCTAATGTGACCATATTCACACGGTTATCCATAGGTTCTAGGACTTTAGAGAAGTTCTACATGTTCCTTCTTTGTTACTATTTTTTGGGACATTCTCTAGTTTGAAGGCTTCTTCATTCCTTCTCTAGGATTCATCTATTTTTGGAGTAGGGTTTTTCCCATGTGGTTTTTTCTATTTCTCCTCTTTACAAAGATTTTTGTAGTTGGGTACCTGATCATGAGTTGTTGCTGGGACCCATTTTTTCCTAATTTCATAGTTTATCTAGGTTATCTTACCTCCTAAGCTTGGCTTAAGGGGGTGGGAGGGGGGGTGTTAGAGTAATCACTTATTTAATTAAATCATGTTGATTTAATTAGTTAAGTTTTTTTATTACTCTTTAGTGCTTAAGCTTTCTCTTAGGTGCATTAATAATTAACTCTTTTATTAATTATTAATGTGCAACCTAGCTTTTACCTTTTAGGGTTTTGCTCACCTTTTTAAGGTTGAACTTTTTAATTATTGTTAAGTAATTCAAAATACATTTTTTCTCTACTCTTTTTGAGTTTCTTTGAGCTTCTGAGTTCTTCAGCTTTTTCCTTGTTTATGTTTTATTCCTATAACAGGTATTTTGCATGCAATTGTTCTTGGGTGTAATCAGATCGATATTTCTTAGATCCTCCAGTTACTATTTTCACTCTTGTGAAGTGAACCTTGTTAGAAACCAACCATGTTAAAGGTTACAAAACACACTGTTAGGTGTCACCCCGTTAGAGGATTTAAATCACCATGTGAGGAGTGGTCTTTTTAGAGGTCTTAAACACTTCAACATAGAAATGCTACCTTGTGAGAGGATTTACAAAAAGACTGTTAAGTCTACTCTGTTAAGAGATTTTAGATCACTACTACAATTGCTAGAAAGTAACAATGAATTGACCTGTATATGTAAGCAATTTTATTTGCTGATTCAGATCTCTATTATGATTATAACTGGATCCTTGCTAATCAAATATTATATTGCAGCTCCAAGTGTTCTGTACTCAATCAGGATCCCATCTGATTTCATCTTCAGTCTTCATATCACAAAATTACACACTTCTTCTTATATAATCTTTCTTGCACACATTCAATCCAAACTTGACCTTTCCTATATATGATAATCCTTGTCAAGTCAGCTTAAATATACTTCTAAATAATAAATCACAATTCAGTCGGCCTCATATAACTAATTAATTATAGAATATAGACCACTTTTAGTCGACTAACACTGAATAATCAACTCAGTTAACACTGAGTTCCTTTGATGCCTGACCATGACTGAAATGCCTGAGTGACTCGGTCAACACTAAAAAAATCTTTCTATTCACCAACTGTTCTCAGTCTGAATGTAGACATTTGTGTAACATAACTACATAAGTGTAAATACATGTGTAACATAATTGAATAATTGTCTTCAACACATGTTACTGTGAGTGTCAAATGATGCACCTATTACCTGTGACACAACACTTCAATAAGTCATTCTGTTAGTGTAAAATAAGGATTAGTGAGCATATAAGAACAAATCTCTAACATCGACCTATTGCTCCCTATCTAGGAAGAGTTTGAAAAATGCCATAATCATGCCCTTAGATTATGCACCATTCAGTGACAATACACTCCTAAGAATGAGAGATTTAATTGAAAACTAAGCT
>MU224968.1:198302-216833 GCA_018584345.1 Thuja plicata
TTAGATTAGCAAGGGGGGAATAGGTTGGGATGGGTTAGAACCCAGGGTAGAAGTGGTTGAGATAGGTTAGGTTAGGGTTTAGGGGAATATAAAAGAAATGAATTAAACTTATTTAATTCATTCAAAAATAGGAATATTAATTATTTAAGCTTTTTGTTTCTTTTGATAATTAATTAGGACTATAGCCATTTTAATTAAATTAATAGGCTAGGGGAATGGGTTTAAAATGCAAGTGATGAGATAGATTAATTCCTTTATAATTAAATACTTTAGCCATTGTTTAAATTTGATAATATTTGATTGGTTGAAATTGATTTGAATTGTATGGCTGAAGTATTTAATATAAATTAGTGATAAAAATACCTAGGACATTAAATCTGATTTAATAATAAATTATGCCAAAGTAACATTGTCTTGCCATAACAGGGGGTATGATCACACCTAGGGCAAACAAGGTCTATGGTTAGTACAGACCAAATCTAGGTGGTTGCAGTTACATTCTCCTTTATACATATATTTCCCCTTTTATCATTTCCCCCTTTCACCTTATTATTTCCCCTTTTATCATATTATTTCCCCCTTTTTTTTGAAAATAATGACAAAGGTGTAATACTTACAATTTGTTAAAAATGTGGGAATGGGATTTCTTTATGTCTTCCATCATTTTCTCCCATTTCTCCTTGAGGTGTTCCAGGGCCATGTGCTCCAATGTTATCCTAGCATGCATGTCATAGATACTCTCGATGACAGATATCTTCAAGGTGGAAATTAGTGTTTTTTTGAAGTCATGTGTTGTTGTAGTAATGTGAGATTTGGTAGTAGTAGAGCTTGGAGCTCGGTGACTTCATCTCGGATTTTGGATCCTGACTCTTCAATCTCATGTCTCAACCATTTAGATTCTACAAGCTTCTCATAATGCAACTTGAATGCATTGTCATCGGTTGTGAGATCTTGTGCACTAGCATTAAGATCTGCATCTATCTTAGCAATCTTTTCACTATTCTCCTTAGTGAATTTCTCTATGGTGCATAAGTTTTGAACCAAGGTTATAACTTCTGAAATAATTGGTTCTAATTTATTAACCAGTTTATATAGCTTTACCTTATTCTCTACCACTTCCTGGTTGATTTTCTCTGTTAGTTTGTATTGGTACTTCTCCTCTTCACATTCTTCTATCACCTTATCAGCTTCCACATTCTGTGATGTAGTTACCTTGGTGAGAATTGCTAATTAATCAAGTATTGGTGCACTTTGATCAATTTGAGTGTTGGGTAATATCTGTAATAGTATTTCCTTTGTAGTTTCTAGTACCTGTGTGTCATTGTGCTCCTTTTTGAGCTTATCTCATATGACTTTCCTTTTACACAATTCTCCATACCTTGTTAGTGACTCATAATCAAGTGTTCTTGGATCACAGTCAAGTATTTCTATAATCCTATCCAAGGTGACTGGTGCTTTCTTCTTCTTCTTCTTCTTCTTCTTCTTCTTCTTCTTCTTCTTCTTTGAAATTGTGCTGGAAGTAGGGGAATGTAGAACTATAGGTGGTTCATGCTCTTTTTATTGCTTTGGTGATTGTATGGGAGGTGTGGTGTCTGTTGTTTTCTGCTTAGTATTTTCTTGGCTAAACAATTGTCTTAGAAACACATAGCAATGGACTGCTACTTTAGGATTGGACACCCTAATTGGCTGCTAAGTAGATTATTTAGTCTTATTTAATTATCGACCAGGGGCATAAACTAGGAATGGTATTTGCAAAGTATATGCTTCAAACCTTCTTGATTCTCAAGGCTAAACCTATGGAATTGAAATACATTATGCTTCAGGAATATATACTATCTAAAGTGAATACAATTACTCAAAGAAAATAGTAATCACGAATAGGGGTTACTCTATTCGCCTATGCTGCAGGAACAGTCCACCAATTCTATTATCAGTGGCTATAGGAACAACAGAGTTCTATTTACTTCTTAATGAACAAGGGAATAACTTCTAATCTAATAAAACAATTCACTCACCAATGTTAGGGTTTGACAAAACTGAAACAATATAAGAATAAATAGTTATACGCAGAAACAATAGAAGAAATAAACTAAACACATATAACACACAGATTTAACATGGTTTACACAAAACCTGGGCTACGTCCACCTACACAGTCGTCCAACCTTTCTTATTATCTAGAAAAAATGTACACAACCTTACAATGCATTATACATCTCAAACGCTTATAACATGCATTTTAGGGCAACCTCTAAAATTGACCATTTTAGGGTTTTACAATGTCGGTCTTCTTTTTCCCGAAAAAGCAAATCTCTTTCTTGAAAAAATACCAAAAAATTTTGGCCCTTCAGGCCGGCCTCCGGTTTGGGGCTACCACCCCTCACCTCCGGCATGTGGCCATAATATCAACACCTACTACATGATCAGTCGCCACAATATCAACAACCAAGTGGGCCCCCTTGGATGAGTGAATAGAAATGCAATCAAGATAAGAGACTGAAACTCAAATTATGCACTCTATTCATTCATGGAGAAAATGTACTTGGAAATTAAAAACAATGTTACAATGTCAACTTCTATTCCAAAAATTATATCAACTAGCTCCTGACTCTTGAGAACTACAAAAGTCGACTTATTTAAAGAGAAACTACACTATTCCCTAAATCTAGGATCACTCCATTAATGAGGATCACTAATGGATACAATGTGCTCATAACAAAAAATATCTAACAACAATAGAAAATCTTCAAGCTCTTCCCAGAATATAGCATGTAGTGGTTCTATATCTGTTGGCGGTGTTTATGTAGGAACTGAATTGAATTTTTCCTCTGCAAAATTCCTACGAGATGCCATTTTTCAACCACTTTACTTAATTCCTTGTTTTATGCTAGCGCTTCTGTGGGTAACATCTTTCGCTGACCCCTTCAACACCATGATGGTATTCTTGAATGCACTATGACTTGATTTATACAAAATGGTTAGCATACACAACTTCTAACACATAAATATATTTTATCATTTTAATACTAAGAAAGAAGTGTTAGTTTCCATTTCATATTCTTGCACAACATTTGGCTACAGGAAGGAGATTACCCTTAAACATAGCATAGGAGATAGGATTATTTATTTAGCATGCACCTACTTATATTCTGCAACTTCCATCCATTAGTTCTAAGAAAAATACATCATGTCTTTACCATCCATTTTACCTACTTATGTTCTTACATATATAAAATATATAAAATCATAAGTTTAAAGTATTTTTTCTAAAAGAAAACTGCTAAAAAAGAAAGTAAACAACATGGAAAAGATGGCCTTTTGAGAGGCTCATCATTCCCCCCAACTGCACTATTGCTGGTCCCCAACAATCATGAAATTACAGCTCTTGGCCCTAAGCCTTAGGTTGTTGGCAGTCTTCTCACCTGGTTCATCAAAAATATAGTTGAAATATCCATGGTTGTCCCAAATCCTATCCCACCTCTGTCTTTCCTGAACTATGTCATGATTTTCTATGCTTTCATTCACTGCTAGTAAAGGCTGTAGGAGAATAGGGGGTTGAAACCTTAAGGGCATCCAATAATGCAACTGTGTTCAGCCCAACATTATAAACCATGGGGATCGACAAGTAGCAAGAGTTAAATTCTATTGAGAATGAGGCTCCCTAATTTTTAAGTCATCGGGCATCCTTATCCACCTATGCCTACAAGATGAAATCGCAGCCTCAATATCTTGTGATGAATGCTATTCCCAATCTGTGTATACCTGCTCTCTGATTGGAAGAACCTTGTGAGACGCACTAGGATTCATTGTGATTGAGATCCAATCAAGGAAATTCCACCTAGAAATCTAAACTTTAGGTCTCATCATGAGGGGTGTGTCTGTTTCACTATCTCTATATGGAAGAGCCTGATTCTCTTTACTGATCTCATTCTGAATCCAGGACATTACTGCCCTCAACTGAACATCCCCCACGTAAAGAAGTGAATTATAATCTCTATTGTTGGGCACAGCTAGATTGTGCAAATATAATTCACATAACAAGTTCTTGATGGCCATGGGTGCTGACTGGAAGGCATCATAAAATTCATGAGGTGTAGCAATAGAAGGATTTAAGCCCTCTACGATCCTTGTCAATTCAAAGTTAACAAATTGTTCCCTAAGGCACAATGCATAAACTAGAGAAGGTGACCTACATGTCATTGCTACAGGAATCAATTAAGTGATCTTCTCAGTTATCCTCTCCAATATTGCAATCCAATTTGTTTTCTGTTCAAGTTGACAAACCTGTTCCTCAATTATCCTTTTCATTTTTTCTGTCTCCAGTTCCCATTGTGTCTTTTCCCATGTGAAATTTTGGTACAAACTTAAGCCTGCTGCTAAGGGTGTGGATAAATCTAGTGGTGGCATGGGTTCTTTCTGAAGAATATTAATCCACCCAGATGCAGGTTGAGGGATCTTTACTTCCTCCTTTTCAGTGGAAGTATCCCTTTTCCTTTGTCACTAGTTTTCACTGAATCATCTGCTTGGCAGGATTCATCAATGGAAGCTTTTCCTTTCCAAATGACAAGGGTTTTCATCAAATCATCCTCTTGGGATGAATCAGCTACCCTGACTAGCATGTGCAATCCATCTTTGTTCAATTGTTCAAACACTTCCTCAATAATGTCCTCATCTACTACAATAAATTCATCAGGGGGAAGATTCTCTAAATTGTCATCAGAATCTTGCCCGACAGAGTTATTGAAAAATCCCTCTACTTCTATAGAATCCTTATCACTGTCTACAAGAATGTATTCAACTTGTGGATTAGCTATAGCTTCATCATCCATGTTGTGGGCTAGGGTATCACTATCTATTCTTTTTGAAGCCATTGCCTCTGAAGAGGACTTCTCTGCAGATTCAGAGGATTCAACATTTATAATTGAATTAGGGGTTTTGTTTGTTTTACTAGTACTAGCATAAAGTCTAGCACTTTTCCTGATAGGGGTTTGAAAAGAGATCATAGGTTCCTTGCATTTCTTCTTGCTGGAGGACACCTCCTTCGTAATGGCTACAGGAGGTTCTTCTAGCATCGCCTCTTTGGGAGAAGGCAAGGGTTCGTCAGGTATCTTACCCACATTTTTATTATTAGCTGGTTGCTGTTCTGGAGTCATACCCTCTGTATCTATTGTTTTACCTTTATCCTTCATAACAACAGACCTATTTTCCTTGGATGGTGAAGTATCAGGAGTGGCATTATCTTCCCTAGTTTTTCATTACTTTTTATCAGAAACAAGAGTACTATCTTTGCAGGCTCTTTTCCTAGATAAGGTAGGTCTAGAAGAGGACGCTTCAGGAATGGGTTCTATTTTATGAATTACTTTATGAACCCCCATTGCCGTATTAATTCTACTACCTACACCCTAGCCTCTAGGGCCAACCACCCTAGGTGCTAATTCTTCCATGGCCAAGAATTCTTCCCAAGTCCCAATTGACTATTTAATTAACTCCCTTTCTACAACTAGCTTAATTAAACAATGATGGGAAATAGATATATATTTTCTTGACTGAACAAAAGATGCCTGCTTTTTCACAATATTAAAAATAAAACTAGGTAAGTTTACTGGCTTATTTTCATGGCGGAGGGCGCTCAGAATCTTGAAATACAGTCCATGCAGGTACTTGTAATGACCCTCACAGGTGAAGTATGATATTAGAAAAGTAGCCAGCTGTAAAAGCTCCATGGGTAATGATGTTCTTGAAGTGCCCTCCTTCTTATCAATATCCAACTGTGGGTCACTATGTAGGGTAAATTGTGCCCTGGCTAAGCGCAAGTCAATATCCTTACTCCACTTTTCTCCTTCCTACAGTAAATTTGAAACTTCCACCATGATATCTTCTGAGAATTAAATCCTCAGACCCTTCACTACTGCAAACCCATTGTTCAAAGTATTCAGAAATTGAAAAGCAATTTCTTCATCAAAGCCATTAATGCTTAAGTAGTAATCTAACCATCCCCATCTCTGAAATAACTCACAGGCAGTCGGGTCCCCAAGTAACACTTAATGATCTGCAGGCTTGTGCCTCTGAAGGTCTCCGCCCATTGCAAATGATAAAAAATGGCTCTACAGGAACTGCTCAGTCGCTATAGAAAACTAAAAAATGCAGGACTTCTTACGGACGCAAGATGTTTTTTACGAGAAAAACTGAAGTACAAAATAGCTTTTAATTCTAGGCAAATTAACATTATTTTGAATGGTTTTCATAAATACATTCATGTGTGTTAAGGTCCACCACCCAAACACATCACAAAAATGCCATTATTAAGTGAGCCTTAACTTTAAATTGCTTTTAAATCATGATGACTTAATCACGGAAGGACAGATAAGCTCCCACATGATGACAGTCACCGAGAAAAGACAAGAAAGAAATAAAGTTTTTCCTTCTGCATGCAAAAAGTGAAATATTTTGAAACAAGCATGAATTAAATAAACCCTCCCCCCAACTAAGTATAAGGCATGGGTCCCACCAAGCCGTTGCGTGCAAGAAAAATAAAAGTAAAGAACACTCTTTTCAAAATAATAAATGAATAAAATAATATATGTGCAAAAGTTTGTGTTACTAACCTGAGAGATGCTGTAGGAAGAGTGCACTATTATGTGACACACACTGATGGAGTGATGCTACGGTATGGACACATGGAAGAGAGAGGAGGTGATGTGGAGAAATAAAATCATAGGAGTGAAATGTTTATTATGGAAGCTGGGATAAAATCATAGCTTTGCATAAATCTGGGTGGAAGACCTTGATGCTTTGGCTGCAAGAGGCGAGCTATCTATGCTCTATTGGAACTACTGTAGAAAGTCTTAACAACTCACAAAATTGTGATATATCTTCAGACGATGCCCATTTACAAGGAGTTTGAATCTAACATGATCAATTGTAGATAGCTGTATGACACCATTATAAAAAACTGAGACTATTTCATAGGGCCCTAACCAATAGGTCTAAAATTTTCTTGGAGTGTGCTGATATCGTGAGTCATAGAGAAAGGCCCAATCGCCAATGGAAAACTTCTTGTCCTTGATGAATCGATCGTGCCACTTCTTGCGCTACTTCTGTATCAGTTCTGTGTTGTGTAGTGCAGACTTTCTGTATTCATCCAATCCATTGAGCTATAGGAGCCTGTCCTCTTGTGCCTTGATCAGGTTAATATATAATTCCAATGCTATCCTAAGAGTCTTATGGTGAAACTCAATAGGCATGGATGCAAATTTTCCATAAACCAACTCAAAGGGAGTAAATCTAGTAGTGGTTTTCCAAGTTGTTCAGTAAGCCCATATGGCTTTAGGAAGGCGAGTAGCCCAATCCTTTTTGTGCACAACAACTATTTTGGTCAGAATGGCCTCTATTTCCCAATTTGTGATCTCAGCCTGCCCATTGGCCTGAGGATGGTATGGTGAATATTTACCATGCCTCACCATGTACTCATTCATTAATTCAACAATAAGATTAGAGGTGAACTGCACCCCTTGATCTTTTACATTTCTCAAGGCACACCAAACCTAGTAAAAATAAACTCATAGAGAAACTCTGCTACCTTATTATCCCTTGTATGACTCATGGATTTTTCTTCAACCCATTTGTGGTGTAATCAGTGCATACTAAGATATAAGACTTGCCATGTGAATATGGCTCAATGGGGCCAACAAAGTCGATGCCCCACTTGTTAAATGGTGTCACCACCACCTAAGGCTATAGGGGCATCTCATTATACTTGGTGGGACATCCCATCCTTTGGCATCAGTCATAGTGCCTGGTATGCTTAGCTGCATCTTTAGATAATGTAGGCCAGTAATAACCAGTTGCCAACACCTTGTATTTTGTCCTTTTTCTAGCAAAATGTCCACCATACGGCTCATCATGACATGCCCAAAGGATGTCATAGGTCTCATCTTCATGAACACATCTGTGGGTGACTTGATCAGGTCCTGTGTAGAAAATAAATCTAGAGATCCATGAAAAGTTGAAATTCCTCTCAACCAGCAGTCGACGTTCACACGGTGAAAAATGAGGTGGTGTTCTTCCTGTAGCAAGGTAGTTGGCGATGTCAGCATACCACGGATTGTAAGTTGCAGCAGAGAATAGGTGCTCATCTAGGAAGATATCATCAATTGCTATAGGATCATCAGGTACTTGTAATCTAGAGAGGAAATCAACCACTACATTAGCTTTTCCTAGTTTATCAATGATAGTTATATCAAACTCCTGCATGAGGAGTAACCAGCGGGCTAACCTACCAGAAATGGCAGGTTTATTCATCAAGTATTTGATTGTTGAGTGATCAGTATAAACAAATACTTCATAACCGGTTATGTAATATCTGAATTTATTTACTGCATAGATTATATCAAGCAGTTCCATCTCAATAACAGTATAATTTAGTTCAGCACCTTGCAAATTTTTTCTTATGTAATAAATGGCGTGCTCAACTATACCTTCTTTCTATCCCAACACTGCTCTAATGGCATAGTCAGATGCATCGGTGTGGATATGAAAGGGAAACTTCCAGTCAGGTCCTCTAATAATAGGGGTCTTTATCAACATATCTTTCAACTGCTAAAATGATAGCTCACAGTCAGATGTTCACTCAAATTATGCTTCCTTCTTCAATAGATTGTACAATGGGGTGGCAAGTTGGCTGAAGTTCTTGATAAATCTCCTATAGTAACCGGCATGACCAAGCAAACTCTAGACATCCTTTTGCTTTGCTGGAGTTGGCAGTGTAAGTATGACTACAATCTTTGTAGGATCAACCTGGATACCGAACGATGAGAGGTAATTCCCTAGGATAACTCCCTACTCCACCATCATATAAAATTTCTCACTATTAAGTGTGAGGTTGTAGTCCTGACACCTTTTAAGAATTTTTCCCAAATTAGCATGGGTTTCTTCAAATGTAGTTCCATATGCAGTGAAATCATCCATGTATATTTCAACACAGTCAGCAGTAATGTCAGAGAAAATACTTATTACGGCCCTCTGAAAAGTAGCAGGTGCATTACATAATCCAAATGGAAAAACAAAATAAGCTATTGTTCCCCATGGATAGGCAAACATTGTTTTATCCTGGTCTTCTGGTGATATCTAGATCTGGTTGTAGCCACTGAAACCATCTAGGAATGAAAAATACTTCTTACCAGCAAGGTTGTCAAGTACTTGGTCAATGAAGGGTAGTGGAAAGTGATCCTTCTTGTTGGCTTTATTAATCTCCCTATAGTCCACACAAACTCGCCATTTTCCACCTTTCTTTGGGACAATTAAAAGAGGGGAGACCCATTGGATGTCATAAATAGGATGTATAAAGCCAACTTGGAAGAGTTTTTGCAATTTGGCCTTTACTATATCTCTTAGGGTAGGGTTTATTCTTCTTTGATCTTGCCTAATAGGTCTGGACTCAGGACTGATATAGACTTTATGGGTACACAATTTTTGGTCAAGTCCCTTCATGTCAGTATAG
The DNA here is from genome assembly GCA_018584345.1 of Thuja plicata. Lineage (NCBI taxonomy): Eukaryota > Viridiplantae > Streptophyta > Pinopsida > Cupressales > Cupressaceae > Thuja > Thuja plicata. The sequence goes on from MU224968.1 coordinate 207,802, forward strand.
TCCCATGAAAAAGCTTACTGATTCTCTTTTAAAAGCTAGAGAAGGCTAGACATTTGAGATTCAGTGAGATTCTTATTGACATTCAATTCCTTTCCTAAGGAAATCGGTACTCTTTTAACTTTATCCAACATAAGAACCTCTGCAAATGAAGGCGACTTTATTTCATGGGGCAACAAAGTGTGGAGATAATCAGGTACTGCAAGAAACTTAGACGAGGACTTCTTGGGAAATATGGTTTGTAGGTAACAGTCAGGGACATGACATGAGGGTTCTTTAGAGCCATACTGGTTTGTAAGGATCGCCGCTAGGATGTTATCTTCTTCCTGTGAGTCCATGAATGGATCTCTACTAATAACCATAAGCTGTTGTACTGAATTGGCTTTGAGGGGAGCATCTCCTAGATCCGACCAGACAACTTGGTCAAGTTCAGCTTGGGGTTTGGCTGGAGAATATAGAGTTAATTTCTTGGTATTAATACCATCATATATGGTCATTTTTCCTGAGTGACATGCAATGCAATCATCTACTGTGGATAACCAAGGCCTTCCTAGGATTAATTCTTACCCTCCTAGTGTGGCTTTGGGGGACAGGATGATGAAATCTGAGGGGTAGTCCAAGGAATCTAGTGTGACAATAATATCCTCTACCATGCCATCTGGTTTGACAGTAGAGTTATCAGCTAACTAGAGAATGGTTGTTGTTTCCCTCAATCCAATGATACTAAGTCGTAACAACACATCCATAGTCATAACATTAATAGAGGAACCTAAATCAATCAAGACATTTTGTATTTGTATACCATTAATGTGAATGGTAACCACTAGACTCCCAAGATCAGAGCATTTATGCATCAAGGCTTTACTAAGCATAAGGTTAGAAAGCTGCCCAAGAACATGGATAGTATCAAGATCTTTCTTTTTCCTACCAGGGTGCTCGATACAGGCTTCTTTGATTTATTTATTATAAATTGGAATTTCCTTGAGGGCATCTAATAATAGTATTTGGACAGTCATTTGCTTTAGTTGGTCAATCAGGTCATTTGTTATAGGATTCTCTTTAGGGGTTGCTAAAGTTTGGGCCAATCTTTGCGGGTAAGGTGGAATTTTCTTAGCTGGAACAGGGAGTGTAACAGGCGGAACAACTTTATTTTGATTGTTAAAAACTTCCTTAGTATCAAAAACATCAGTTATTATGGGTTCTCTTGGTGTAGGCAATGTGGTTCCTAATATTAGGTGGATGTCATTCACTTGCAGTGAATAAGCCTTCTGCTTGTTATTAGGATTTGGAATTGTTTGCGCAGGCAGTTGTGGCTTCTGAGGACTATTATTGGCTGCAATAGGTGGAGGCATAATAGCTTGCTACTAATTAGGCTGATTGGGTCCCCACTGAGGTTGCTATTGCCAGTTACCATGTGGTTGTCATTGGTTATTTTGCTACGCCTACTGGTAAGGGTTAAATTGCTGTTGGTACGGGTTAAACTGCTACTAGTATGGATTAAAATACTGTTGAAAGTTCTGGCTATACTGAGCCTACTAAAAATTTTGGTTGTTCTATGGCTACTGGTTAGGCCAGTTATTATTCTAATTCTTTCCTTGAGGAACAAAATTGTGGGGGTTTTGATTCTACCACTAATTACTATTATTATTATAACCAAAATGATTCAGGGGGTCTTGAGGCATACCTTGTCTCTGAGCCCATGGTCACCTTTGTGCCACATAAAAGACCTTTCCATTCTCCTCATCTATTGCCTTGAACTCGGTGGGAATTGAGGTAGTGTCCATAGATGGAAAAATTTTGCACTTAGAGTTTCTTTTCTTCTCTCTACATTGGGAGCAGAATTCAGCCAGCATAGTGTCTGCATCCTCTTTCTTCCTTTGAGCTTGTATGGTGTCTAGCTAAGTGGCCACGTCATTGATAATGTCCTATTTGAAATTAGACAAGAGGTTGGATAGCTCTATCTTAGACACTCTAGAGCCATTTGTCTTATGAGGCAGGTCCCTTAGTCCTCTTCCTTTTTTTACTACAGCTCTTGAGTAATTTAGACATATGGTCTTGATATTTGCCCAGTTCTTCTGAGTGATATCCCCACTAGCCATAAGGTCCAAAGCCTCTATGCTCCCATCATTGACACCTTTGAGGAGAAGATTCTTTTGTGATTCCTCATTCAACTGGTGTTGAGTTTTGTGTTGCAGGTTAAAAATTAACCTGGAAACATAGTCTTCCAAGATTTCATCCTCTTTTTGCGACATCTTGAAAATTTCATCCCCTTTTAAATCCTTTCATCTACAGTACTCTTTGTATTTGGAAAGAAACATGTTTCTCATGGCATTCCAATTTGCTACAACATTAGCTCTGAGGCTCATGAACCACCTTAGAGTAGACTCTTTAAGAGTTGACAGAAACAACTTTAGCTTATGGGCATTAGTTGTGTAGTCGTAGCTCCTACAGAGAATGTCAAACTCAAAGAGGAAGGTCTCTAGATCTTTAGTGATAATTCTATAGAATTTTGGTAATGCAGCGGCTAGAATGTTCTTCAGGTTTTGGTTACCTTGTTGAGGAGGAATTGGGAAGGGAAAGGTAGGTTGAGCCATCCTTGGAGGAGTTCCTGACTGTTGTGGTTGCTGAGGCTGATAGATAATAAGGGCTAATGGGTTGTCTTGGTACTTAGGCTCATCAAAAAGGACTTCCAAATGTAGCGATTCTTTATAGGATGAACGTGATGAAATTTCTCCTTGGGCATCAGTAAATGAGTTTTCAAATAGGTCTTCTTCTTCACTATCTACTTGGGGTTCCTCAAGCTTAGGATTAAAAAGGTCAAATGGTTTGGCTTGGTATTAATGAGGAAGGAATCTCCCACGAGGATCTCTTCTTCTATGCATAAAAGGATTTCTTGAAATGAAATCCTAGATTATGAAAAATGGAAACATGAACACCAAAGTAGGTTTGAACTAACACCATCCCTGACAGTGGTGCCAAAAATGCTTGGCTAAACAATTGTCTTAGAAACACATAGCATTGGACAGTTACTTCAGGATTGGACACCCTAATTGGATACTAAGTAGATTATTTAGTCTTATTTAATTATCGACCAGGGACGTAAACTTGGAAATTTGGAATGGTATTTGCAAAGTATATGCTTCAAACCTTCTTGATTCTCATGGCTAAACCTATGGAATTGAAATACATTATGCTTCAAGAATCTATACTATCTAAAGTGAATGCAATTAATCTAAGAAAATAGTAATCACAAATAGGGGTTACTCTATTTGCCTATGCTGCAGGAACAGTCCACCAATTCTATTACTAGTGGCTGCAGGAACAATAAAGTTCTATTTACTTATTAATGAACAAGGGAATAAATTCTAATATAATAAAATAATTCACTCACCAAGTGGGCCCCCTTGGATGAGTGAATAGAAATTCAATCAAGATAAGAGACTGAAACTCAAATTATGCACTCTATTCATTCATGGAGAAAATGTACTTGGAAAGTAAAAACAGTGTTACAATGTCAACTTCTATTCCAAAAATTATATCAACTAGCTCCCAACTCTTGAGAACTACAAAAGTTGACTTATTTAAAGAGAAACTACACTAATCCCTAAATCTAGGATCACTCCATTAATGAGGATCACTAATGGATACAACATGCTCGTGACAAAATATATCTAACAACAACATAAAGTCTTCAAGCTCTTCCCAGAATATAGCATGTAGTGGTTCTATATCTGTTCGCGGTGTTTACATAGGAACTGAATTGACTTTTTCCTCTGCAAAATTCCCGCGAGATGCCGTTCTTCAACCACTTTACTTTATTCCTTGTTTTATGCTGGCGCTTCTATGGGTAATGGCTGTCGCAGACCCCTTCAACACCATGCTGGTATTATTGAATGCACCATGACTTGATTCCTACAAAATTGTTACCATACACAACTTTTGACACATAAATATATTTTATCATTTTAATACTAAGAAAGAAGTGTTAGTTTCAATTTGAAATTCTTGCAAAACATTTGGCTACAGGAAGGAGACTACCCTTAAACATAGCACAGGAGATATGATTATTTATTCAGCGTGCAACTACTTATATTCTACAACTTCCATCAATCAGTTCTAAGAAAAATACATCATGTCTTTACCATCCATTTTACCTACTTATGTTCTTACATAAATAAAATCATAATTTTAAAGTCTCTGTTTTGAAAGCAAACTGCTGAAAAAGAAAGTAAACAACACGGAAAAGATGGCCTTTTGAGAGGCTCATCAGTATTGACCGGTTGGTGGGTACTGGATGTCTCCACATTAACCTTGTTTGTATTTGCAGCCTTTTCACCCTCAATGTTCTTGTTAGTGTCATCACTTGTTTTCTCCCGTCCACTTGCATCTTTATTTTCCTCTTGTGTATCTTTATGCTACCCTTGTTCAACACCTATGTCCATCGGTGTGGTTGCAACATGTTTAGGTGTCTTCTCCTTTGCCTCCGTTATGATATTGATAGCTTGTATCAATAATGGTATGTCACCTGGTATATTTACATGTACTAAAGCTATGGTATCCATTTCCTTTTCCTTTCCTACTCAGTCGCAACAATTACATCTTCATCTTTGTTTGGTTCATCATCATAAGCAATAAGTGTAATATCTTTGATGATGAATTTTCTTGAATATCCTAATGATTGAAGTATCTAAGGTACATCATCAATGGCATTGCTTTTCTGTGTTGTCAACTCAACTGGATTGATGTCCTCGATATCATTTATGAAGATGTGCTCCGGGATTGGTGTGGCACTACAACATTTGGGATCAAATTTTGACCCCAATTTGCGACGAAACCACCATTTGTATGTATTTTTGTATTTTTTTCCAAGTGTTCCCATTGCTGTCATAATAGCAATGGTATAGTCGTAATTGAAACATCCGAGTGATTATAAACACAAGAAGAAGAAGAAGAAGAAAGGCTCATTTCTAATTTAGTGTGATCACATACCGTCATGCGCGAAGAGGGCATACTGTGGAAGCTGATTGGCATCTTGATAGATGGCATCCATGACTTGAGGTACAAACATTTGAGTATTGTCTTCTCATTAACTCAATTTCATTTTGATGACATTTGTTGATTTAATGGCACAATATGAATGTTAATACTGTAATTGTTTACATCTTTGCATTTGGAATGCTTGATGAACCGTGAGCTTTGAGAGCTAGGGAATCATTGCTATTACCTTCAAGATGGCACTGTGTGAAGTGTTTGATCTCTCTTTATTTGTTTTGCTATTGATATTCACTATGTGGTACTCCCCGTTTATGATCATTTCATGAGGAAATGTCTTGATGGCTCATGGGCTGCAGGCTAGGGAATCATGCATTGTTTATTAGCTCACTATTTAATACTGGCATTGTTTACATCTTTGCATATGGAATGCTTGATGATCTGCGAGCTTTGATAGCTAGGGCATCGTTTCTATTACCTTCAAGGCATTGTGTGAAGTGTTTGATCTCTCTTTATTTGTTTTTCTATTGATATTCACTATGTGGTACTCCCTATTTATGATCATTTTAGGAAATGTATTGATGTCTCACGGGCTGCAAGCTAGAGCATCATGCATTGTTTATGACCTCACTGTTTAATACTAGCATTCATTTACATCTTTGCATTTGGAATGCTTGATGACCCACAAGTTTTGAGAGGTAGGGCATCATTTCTATTACCTTCAAGGGATTTTGTGAAGTGTTTGATCTCTCTTTATTTGTTTTTCTGTTGATATTCACCATGTGGTACTCCCCATTTTTATTTTAGAAGTGTATGGCTTGACTATGCAAATGCATAATTGTAGATGAGGATTAGTAGTAATAGGATGTCATTCATTGCTTAGATATTTTTAATCTAACCCCCATATCTCTTTTCTTTGCAGGTTCTGGATCACACAGGGGCACACTGGATTCATAGCTTGGTCAAAAATTTATCACATCAGGAAATGTCTAGCACCCATATTATTTATGTTCATACTAATAAAATATATGTACAGTTATAAAATTTCATGCCTTAAAGTTTTATAACATATTTCCTTAACATAGCTATCAAAATAGAATGGCAGTGGTGATTCAATGCATCTACAACCTCAACAACATGGCACCATTGATCCAATAACAAAAAATACATTACAAACACCAAGCTAGTCACGGTCTCAATGAAATAAACAGTGTATATATAAAACAATATATGGTGCACAACAACAACAAGCATGCAATGACAACAATAACATCATACATATATATGTATATGTATATATGTATATATGTATATATATGTATGTATATATGTATGTATATATGTATATGTATATAAAAAACTGAGCTCATAATAGGGTAACATGGTGCTCAAATAGTGAGCTCATAAACAATGCATGATGCCCTAGCTTGCAGCCCACGAGCCATCAAGACATTTCCTCATGAAATGATCATAAACGGGGAGTGCCACATAGTGAATATCAACAACAAAACAAATAAAGAGAGATCAAACACTGCATGCTATCAAAATAGAATGGAAGTGGTGATTCAATGAAGCTAAAACCTCAACAGAACGACACCATTGATCCAATAACAACAAATACATTACAAATGCCAAGCTAGCTAGTCATGGTCTCAATGAAATAAATAGTGTATATATAAAACAATATATGATGCACAACAGTAGCAAGCATGCAATGACAACAATAACATCATACATATATATGTATATATGTATATGTATATGTATATATGTATATACATATATGTATATATACATATATGTATATATATGTATATGTATATAACAAAAAAAGCTCATAACAGGGTCATGTGGTGCTCAAACAGTGAGCTCAGAAATAATGCATGATGCCCTAGCTTGCAGCCCGCGAGCCATCAAGATATTTCCTCATGAAATGATCATAAACGGGGAGTACCACATAGTGAATATCAACAACAAAACAAATAAAGAGAGATCAAACACTGCATGCTATCAAAATAGAATGGCAGTGGTGATTCAATGCATATACAACCTCAACAACATGACACCATTGATCCAATAACAACAAATACATTATTAATGCCAAGCTAGTCATGGTCTCAATGAAATAAATAGTATATATATATAAAACAATATATGGTGCACAAGAGTAGCAAGCATGCAATGACAGCAAGAACATCATACATATATATGTATATGTATATATGTATATATGTATATACATATATATGTATATATATGTATGTATATATGTATATGTATATAACAAACTGAGATCATAACAGGGTCATGTGGTGCTCAAAAAGTGAGCTCATAAACAATGCATGATGCCCTAGCTTGCAGCCCATGAGCCATCAAGACATTTACTCATGAAATGATCATAAACGGGGAGTACCACATAGTGAATATCAACAACAAAACAAATAAAGAGAGATCAAACATTGCATGCTATCAAAATAGAATGGCAGTGGTGATTCAATGCATTTACAACCTCAATAGAATGGCACCATGGATCGAATAACAACAAATACATTACAAATGCCAAGCTAGCTAGTCACGGTCTCAATGAAATAAACAATGTATATATAAATCAATATATGGTGCACAACAACAACAAGCGTGCAATGACAACAATAACATATACATATATATGTATATATGTATATGCATATGTATATGTATATACATATATGTATATATATGTATGTATATATGTATATATATAACAAACAAAGCTCATAACAAGGTCATGTGGTGCTCAAATAGTGAGCTCATAAACAATGCGTGATGCCTTAGCTTGCAGCCCATGAACCATCAAGACATTTCCTCATGAAATGATCATAAACGGGGAGTAGCACATAGTGAAAATCAATAGTAAAACAAATAAAGAGAGATCAAACACTTCATGTGCACAATGCCTTAATGGTAATATAAATGATTCCCTAGCTCTCAAAGCTCATAGTTCATCAAGCATTCCATATGCAAAGATGTAAACAATGCCAGTATTAAACAGTGAGCTAATAAATAATGCAACACAATATTTTCACCTTAGTAAACACATGTTAACACAATATGTTGTTAACAAAATATGTTAATAGGCTATCATACATGTTGTTAACAACATATTTTGTTAAATAAGGTGCAAATATTGTGCTGCATAGACACGACCCTCAAAGCTCGCGGGTCATCAAGCATTCCAAATGCAAAAATGTAAACAATGCCAGTATTAACATTCATATTGTGCCATTAAATCAACAAATCTCAAGTCATGGCTGCCATATGAAGATCAAATGCTAAGGAACTATGACTATGCACATTCATAATTGTAGACAAGGATCAGTAATAGGGTGCTAGGCATTGCTTAGATCCTTTAGATCTAACCCTATCTTTTCCTTCCTTGCAGGTTGTGGATCATACAGGAGCATACTAGATCAGAACACCGGGTCAACACCTCATTACTTTAGGTAATGTATGGTACCTTAATTATTTATTTTCATCCACTTATGTATGTTTGCATTCATTCATATTCTTCTGAAAATTGGCTATACTCATATTCTTCTTGTGTCTGAGTCTTCCCACTATGATCAATTTAATGCTGTAAATCTTGACATAGAATTTGATATCAACCTGTCGATATGATTACAATGTGGGGGAGTCAAAGAAAATATATGTACAATTATAAAACCTAAATTTAAATTTACAAAGTAACATATCATTTATAAAACCTATTGTAACATGTCATTTTTTGTTTGACATTTTTTGTCACAACTAAAGAGTTCTGACCATGAGAAAATAGATTGACCATTTGCTATCAAAACCATGTGTCGATATAAAAATTAAGTACAACATGTCCAATTTTTTTGCAGATATACACATTAAGGATCATGTCAGATAATAGAAGGGAATTCGATCAAAATAGGGAGACAATCGCTAGATTGTTGTCTAACTTTCAAAGAGAAGGCGATGAAAAATGTTATTGTCCATGCAAGAGTTGTAACAGCTTAAAGACAAGAAGAATCAAAATC
>MU224968.1:259992-274598 GCA_018584345.1 Thuja plicata
ATCAGGACTAAAAAGATAAGAAGTAGGCGTATGTCTGACCACCTTAAACACAATCAAATGATAATATTTTTTTACTAGATTCTAGATATAAGTAGTAGATTAATGTCCGGATGTGACACATATTTTTCTGTAATTTTTTTCCAAGTAAATGATTTATTATGATTTTTCTTCTAGAAAATTTATCCAAAATATAAAAACTCTCATGTCTGACCACCTTAACTTAGTCTAAAATTCATCAAATGGAATTTTCTTTGTTTTTTTCTTGTAGTAGGCGAAGCATAGAATGTGACACATGTTTCAGATTTAAAAAATGATATACCATTTGAAAGTTATAGCCATTTTTCAATTAGTCTACCAATCAGGACTTCTTTTTCACATCACCACTTTTTGGCATACCATGATCCCGCACATACCCATATGTTCTATGTAAAAAGAGAAATGAACATAAATAAAACATCCTAGAAACAAAAGTCTATCTTTCTAATTGTCAAAAAACGTCTCTACCCTATAATCATACAAAATTGAAGTATACATTATTTGTTTGAAAAAAGGTGCAAGTCCTAAATATTTATATTAATTTAAAGAAAATAATATAGAGCATATGAAATATTGAACACCCCTACAAAATTGACCTCCTAGCTTAGACAAAGCACATAATAGAACATATAGCCATACTAAATTATACTCCCACCTAATACATAGTATACAAGCAACATAGTTGAGACCATGGTTAAAGGAAATTGAGCTCCAGATCTAAGCGATTTCCAACCAAGCTAAACAAAATAGACTAAAATAGAGAGGTCACTGAAGCTTTACACAATATTAACCCATAATAGACCATCTTACCCAGAAACATGAGAAGAATCCTCCATGAATTCCACCACCGGTGGATACTTCAACTTGCCATATTGAGTAGAAGAGGGACTTGCATTATTATTATGATGTTCAAATGCATCATTATCCAACCAGGACTGAACTAGACACCTAAGTTGAGGCTTGTGAGTAAGCATCTTGTGGATGCCAAAGAAGACCTCAGAGAAGTGAGAAACTAGACACCCAACTTGAGGCTTGTAAATAAGCAACTTCTAGATGGCAAAGAAGACCTCAAAGAACTGAGAAAATTCCTCTGCTGAGGTGGTGTTTTCCAAAGTAGCCAAAGCCATCTCAAAATGATAGCAATTATCATTGACTAGCCCAATTTTGATGGCATTGTATATCTTAGTAGACACATGCTTCTTGGGGAGAAAATTAACAAGAAAAAGACCCCCCACACAAGATTTACCATGGAAAAGATCATGATGAGGTCCCTAAATCCTTTATCAATAGTGTTTCCTAAGATAAATTCCTCCTTAACAAAGTGGGTTGCCAGCTTAAAGAAAAGTCCATAATCCTGAATAAAATCATAACAATTTGATAGGAATATTGATATTATCTGCGATGGTCACAAACTGCATGAGGTTTTGGCTTTGAGAAGATCTTCTCTAGCAATGATACAAATCAACTACTTAATCAACAACGATAAGAATCAACTACTCAATCTTCGATGAGTCTTGGGCGAAAATATTCCACATGTGCATAACCATAGATGACCCCAAAACTAGAACCTCCCACTGACTGAAATGAATGAAGATATGCCTATTGAACAATGCATAAGCCATTGCTCTAGCAAAGGAAAATAAGACAACAAAATAAGAGAAACGACTAACAAGGAGATGACCAAAAAATATCTTGAAAAATCAAAGAAGTGTTTAAATAGACACATAGCATGGAAAATAGACATAAGACTTGCCACATAATAATAATCATAGAGCCAAAGAAATTCAAAATATGTTGAAGAATGGGTGGGAGAAAACTCATGATTTAAAATGGAAACACCACATGTGGAGCAAACAAAAAAAGAATCCAGCTAAACAATACACTATATGAGATAATTAGGTATTTGACAACTGACTTGAAATGGAGTAACCAAAGCATAATCTACAAGCGATTACATATATTAAAGATTACAAGAAAGGAATTTGAACATTAGTTTGGAGTGTAATTTCTACAATTTGTAATAAAATGCATAAATCTTGCGTACGATCCAATGTTGTGGTAGAGATATGTATGATTTTGGGATGACCTAGAGTGAGCCTAAGTACAACCTATTAGAAAATGGTTACACTCCTCTTGGGATTCATGATAAGGGACTATCCACCTCTTGTGGATTCTATAAGTCTAGTGGTTGTAACAGTCATTGAGAGGATCATCTTTTGGTGCAACAAAAACCATACTTGTAACAAGTGGTATGAGAGTTTGGTCATAGTAATCCCCTTGGGTAATGCTAAGGGGGAGATTGTTGGTAAATGGTCAGTGCTCCCCTATGGATTCTATAAGTCTAGTGATTGTATCGAGCATTGAGAGGTCAATCTTTTGGTGCAACCACAACCACACTTGGAACACAACCTAAGTCAGCCTAGTGGTAGAGAACTTGTATTCTTGAAAGAGAGGTCACAAGTTTAAATCCCACTGGGGAGTAGGATATGTATGCCTTGTTTGTAGCACAATTGGGTGCCTCTTGCAAAGAGTACATGGTAGTCCCATATTATTGTCATCATATGTAGACCCAAAAATATATAGCTGGTATTGTAGACTCTAAAAAGACCTTTCCTTTTATTTCTTATGATCATAGCCAAATCTTGAGATTCACATAAACTGATTTGAAAGTGTGTCGCCATGTGGACTTACAATGTCAATGGAATAGGAGATGTGATTTCTAACTATGGAGCTAGAAAATAAGAACATCTAAATCAAAATCCTCTCCACATGGTTGAAATAATGATTACCCTTCATGGTATTTGAAGAAGAATTCCCAACACATATAATGATAGATTTTCTCAGTCAAGATCTCCTAGAAAATTTAACTAAACATTAATAGAACATGTTATTTTATAATGATTAGATAATTGGTTTAGAGCTTAATTTAAAATTTGGTTAGCATGAATCTCAAAGAAACAACATGACTAGATCTACATCAGAGTGAATGTCATCTATCTTGTACAAAGTCTCTTCAAAGGATGGATTACAACCTTTCTTTGTTAGTGCATGCACTAATGCTTTGGCTTCCTTGAAGCAATGTATGATCTCATATTGTAGTGAAGGAAAATTTCATATATAATCTAGGCCAAGATTCAAAGACATCCCTAGGTGATGAAGGAAGGGGTGAGTACTATTCCATCTTGTTGAGTAGCCAACACCAAATTGAAGATGAGAATGGGTAGAGAAGGAGAAGATGATCTAAAGTTTCCAACTTAGATTTACAAAAGTGACATTTGAAAGGAGAAAAAAATGATAATTTTTCCAATCTATCACTAGTTAGGAATGTACTAGAAAGCACCAACCATGAAAAAGATCCTACCATAGGAGGAATAGTTGGAGATCAAAAATATGAAAATGCTCTTGACTTGGAAAACTTAAGTTTTGGATTAAGAAGCTCATATCCCCATTTAATAGAGTAATGACTTGTATGAGAAGGAGAAAAAAATAAAGTATCTAAACCTTGCTTGATATATGAACCACTCTCTTTCAGAAAAGCTTGCAAAGCTATAGTCAGATCTTTAGGAATAGGTGGGTGGGAAAAGTCTTTCCAAATATAGCATTGTAGCCAAAAAGACTAGGACTTAGACAAGTAATCTCGAACCTTAGTGTCCCATGTACCTTGTAAATCCTCTTTGCATTTGGAAATAGATTTAAAGAATCAATAGGAGAATATGAATTCCAATATTCTTTCAAAAAAAGGGCTTTCAACCCGTTGTGAACCACCCATGAGAGATGGGGAAGAAACATTTGTCTACATTGCATCATAAAATTCCACGAACTTTTTATCCCACTAGAGGATTAGCTACAGTAAAAAAATTTTCAGGCTATAGGTCATCAACATACATGGAATTGAGGATGATATCCCACTTGGAATTTAGATTTTGGAAGGGTTTTTAAATTTATGTTATTCTGATGCTAAATTTCTCTTTGTCAAGTTTCTGAAGACCAACCCCACCTAGAGACTTGGGGGTACAAACTTAATTCCAATTAATGAGAGGGATTTTCTTCATGTTGTCTTTATTGTCTCTCCATGGAAATTTTTGAAGATCTTCCTACAAATACGAGAGTACCCCTATAAGGATTTCAAGAACTGATAAAGTATAATTTGGAATTGTAGCTAAAATAGACCTAATCATCAAAAGATGACCTACCAAAGACCACCATGAGTTATTTCAAGAAGATATTTTAGATTGAATTGAAGGAGAAATCCTTGACCAAAAAGAGCCCTTATTTCCCCCTGTAAAGAGGGAATGCCTATATATTTGCAAGAAAATTTATCACTTTTGAAATACAAAAAGTAAATTAATCTCTTAGATAATGTTGTTGAATAATTAAAATGAAATATCTTAGACTTGGTTGGATTGATTTTTTTGACCTAATATATCAAAATAGGTGCCCAAAATACTTCTAATAGACTTGACCTCTGTTAGAGAAGCTTCCCCAAATAGAAGTGTATAATTAGAAAATAGCATACAAGTAATTGAAAGTGAAGTATGAGGGATATTGATCCCTTCCAAATGCAAATATCAACGCTGAGTTGCAATAGTTCTACTAAGAGCCTCTACCAGAATAATACAAAGAAATGGTGAAAAGGGTCTCTCTAACGAATAACTTAAGGGGAGAAAAAAGTGACAAGGTGAACCATTTACTAGGACTAAAAATTTGGCACCTAAAATACATGATAAAATAAATCTACACAATTAATGAGAAAATTCAAATTTATGGAGGACCAACATCAAAAATTTCCAACTAACCCTATCATAGGCTTTCATTGTGTCAATTTTATTATCATAGATTGTAAGTTATGGCAAGAAATTGAATGAAACACCTCACAGGAAACAAGAGCACCTTCTATGGTTTTCTTCCCTAAAACAAGTCCTCCTTTCTCGGAGGAAATAATTTTCACGATGATAGTACCTAATCTCATGGAGATAACCTTAATAAAAATGTTATATACTGAATTGCACAAAGACATAGGTTTGAAGTTAACAAAAGAGGTCAGATTTGGAATCTTGATTATCAGAACTATGTGTGATTTTGAATTTCTTAGGCACAGTACCATTTTGATGAGATATTTCTTCAAGGGCTCTTCATACATCAAAACTTGAAAATCTCAACACTTTTGTAAAATTAAAATAGAGAGGTCATTTAGGCTAGGTGCCTTTTCTGGATCCATTGAGAATAACACCTCATGGGAAACAAGAAAACCTTTTGTGGTTTCCTTCCTTGGAAAAAATCCCCCCTTACTCATAGGAAATAATTTTGGGAATGATAGTAGCTAACCTTAGTAAAAATTTTATATATTGAATTGCACGAAGTAATGGGAGTTAGAAAAAGAGGTTGGATTTGGAATCTCATGTATCAAAACTATGCGACATTGAATTTCTTAAGCATATTACCATTTTGATGAGATTCTTCAAGGGCTCTCTAGACATCAAAACCTCAAAAATCGCTATTGGGACCAATTATAGAGATATGATCTTATGATGTTGAAGTGTTGTTACTTTAAAACAATGTCTCGTGGGTGATATGTTTAAAAACATGAAGGAAATGGTAAAACGAAGCTCATCGCTATTTCACAAAGGGAGATATCAAGAGGTTGCAAAATAGAGCTCATCGCATTTTTGCAAAGGAGTATATCAAGAGGTTGCAAAATAGCACTCATCACTATTTTGCGAAAGATGTTTTAGACACGCTGCAAAATAGGGAAATATTTATTCTTCCTCTGGTAGAGTACAGTACTCCTAACTGGTGAGGTGGTGTCTCATCAAGTGAAATGACTTTTCTCGTGCAAGTGTTTTAAATGGTCTAGTTGAGGGAATTTGCATTTATTTTTTATGGATACTGGTGCAAGGTGACATAGCGGAATCAGTGAGATAACCGGGGTTTGAAATATTGAAAAATCAGATGAAGCAACTAAAGCAGTGAGTGGATTTTTTGAGCTTTCTATTCCTTTTATTAGCAATATGCCTAGGAAGAAGAAGGAAGTGATTGTAGGTGCTACTATGATTCACTTGCCTCAGTAAACGTTATTAAAAACATTACCCTTGTCACAAGACATTAGCATTAAGAGTTTATTCTCAGATGCATAATAAGGATGCAGAGACTCTATTATCCCAGCCCATGGTAGGTTGCTTTTCTGGTCTTTTTATAGGAAAAGAAATGATATAATCCCTCTTTTTAACCCTTGAATATTTGTTTTGGCTAAGGTAATTATGCCAAATGTATTTATTGATGTTGAATTGATTGCTACCTTAGCGACACGACACCAGCTTGAAACTAGGATGGTAAGGAAAATAGATGGGAGCCCAGTCTTGGTCATTTATAAAAGTATGATACAAGAATGTTTTGGGTTAGACCTTCATGCTATTGCCAATATAGACACATAGTCTAGTTTCTTGTAGATTATGAAAGGATGGTAAAAGGCATTGGTTCGAGAGAAACTTAGCTTTCTTCATGTGTAGAGGTCTCAAAAATAAATTAATTTAACTGGGTGATCTCATATTGTAGTGAAGGAAAATTTCATATATAATCTAGGCCAAGATTCAAAGACATCCCCAGGTGATGAAGGAAGGGGTGAGAACCATTCCATCTTGTTGAGTAACCAACACCAAATTGAAGATGAGAATGGGTAGAGAAGGAGAATATGATCTAAAGTTTCCAACTTAGATTTACAAAAGTGACAGTTGAAAGCAGAAAATTGATAATTTTTCCAATCTATCACTAGTTAGGAATGTACTATAAAAAACCAACCATGAAAAAGATCCTACCATAGGAAGAATAGTTGGAGATCAAAACTATGAAAATGCTCTTGACTTGGAAAACTTAAGTTTTGGAGTAATGACCTGTATGAGAAGGAGAAAAAAATAAAGTATCCAAACCTTGAGATATATGAACCACTCTCTTTCAGAAAACCTTGCAAAGATATAGTCATATATTCAAGAATAGGTGGGTGGGAAAAGTCTTTCCAAATATAGCATTGTAGCCAAAAAGACTAGGATTTAGACAAGTAATCTCGAACCTTAGTGTCCCATGTACCTTGTAAATCTTCTTTGAATTTGGAAATAGATTTACAGAATCAACAGGAGAATATGAATTCTAAGATTCTTCCAAAAAAGGGTTTTCATCCCGTTGTGAACCACCCATGAGAGATGGGGAAGAAAAATTTGTCTACATTGCATCATAAAATTCCACATTTTTTCATCCCACTAGAGGATTAGCTACAGTAAAAATTCTTTCAGGCTAGAGGTCATCAACTTACTTGGAATTAAGGATGATATCCCACTTGGAATTTGGATTTTGGAAGGGATTTTAAATTTGTGTTTTTTTGATGCTAAATTTTTCTTTGTCAAATTTTTGAAGACCAACCCCACCTAGAGACTTGGGGGTACAAGCTGAATTCTAATTAATGAGATGGATTTTCTTTATGTTGTCTTTATTGTCTCTCCATGGAAATTTTTGAAGATCTCCCTCCAAATATGAGAGTACCCCTATAGGGATTTCAAGAACTGATAAAGCATAATTTGGAATTGTAGCTAAAATAGACCTAATCATCAAAAGATGACCTACCAAAGACCACCAGGAGTTATTTCAAGAAGATATTTTAGATTGAATTGAAGGAGAAATCCCTGACCAAAAAGAGCCCTTATTCCTCCCTGTAAAAAGGGAATGCCTATATATTTGCAAGAAAATTTATCACTTCTGAAATACAAAAAGTAAATTACTCTCTTAGGTAATGTTTTTGAATAATTAAAAAGAAATATCTTAGACTTGGTTGGATTGATTTTTTTCCCTAGTATATCAAAATAGGTGTCCATAATACTTCTAATAGACTTAACCTCTCTTAGAGAAGCTTCCCCAAATAGAAGTGTATCATTAGAAAATAGCATACATGTAATTGAAATTGAAGTATGAGGGATATTGATCCCTTCCAAATGCAAATATGAATTCTGAGTTGCAATAGTTCTACTAAGAGCCTCTACCAGAATAATAAAAAGAAAGGGTGAAAAGGGTCCCCCTAACGAATAACTTAACAGGAGAAAAAATTGACAAGGTGAACCATTTACTAGGACTACAAATTTGGCACCTAAAATACATGATAAAATAAATCTACACAATTAATGAGAAAATTTAAATTTATGGAGGGTCAACATCAAAAATTGCCAATTGCCCTTATCATAGGCTTTCATCGTGTCAATTTTATTATCATAGATTGTAAGCTATGGAAAGAAATTGAGTGAAACAAGTCATCCTTTCTCAAAGGAAATAATTTTTAGGATGATAGTACCTAATCTCATGGAGATAACCTTAATAAAAATATTATATACTGAATTGCACAAAGAAATAGGTTTGAAGTTAAGAAAAATAGGTCAGATTTAGAATCTTGATTTCTAGAAATATGTGTGATATTGAATTTATTAGGCATAATACCATTTTGACAAGATTCTTCAAGGGTTCTTCATACATAAAAACTTGAAAATCCTAGCACTTTTGTAAAATTAAAATAGAGAGGTCATTTAGGCTAGTTGCCTTTTCTGGATCCATTGAGAATAACACCTCATGGGAAACAAGAAAATTTTTATTGGTTTCCTTCCCTAGAAAAAATCCCCCTTACTCATAGGAAATAATTTTGGGAATGATAGTGGCTAACTTCATAGAGATAGCTTTAGTAAAAATCTTATATATTGAATTGCACAAAGAAATGGGAGTTAGCAAACGAGGTTGGATTTGGAATCTCATGTATCAAAACTATATGTGCGACATTGAATTTATTAATCATATTACCATTTTGATGAGACTCTTCAAGGGCTCTCTAGACATCAAAACCTCAAAAATCCCTGTTGGGACGAATTTCAGAGATATGATCTTGTGATGTTGAAGTGTTGATACTTTAAAACAATGTCTCGTGGGTGATATTTTCAAAAACTTGAAGAAAAAGGTAAAATGGAGCTCATTACTATTTCACAAAGGGAGATATCAAGAGGTTGCAAAATAGAGCTCATCGCAATTTTGCAAAGGAGTATATCAAGAGGTTGTGAAATAACACTCATTGCTATTTTGTGAAAGATGTCTTAGACACGTTGCAAAATAGGGAAATATTTATTCTTACTCTGGTAGAGTACAATACTCCTAACTGGTGAGGTGGCGTCTAGTTAAGTGAAATGACATTGCTCGTGCGAGTGCTTTAAAGGGTCTAGCTGAGGGAATTTGCATTTATTTTTTACAGAGACTAGTGCAAGGTGACATAACGAAATTAGTGAGGTAACAGGGGTTTGAAATATTGAAAAATTAGATGAAGCAACTAAAGCAGTGAGTGGATTTTTTGAGCTTTCTATTCCTTTTATTTGCAATATACCTAGGAAGAAGAAGGAAGTGATTGTAGGTGATACTGTGATTCACCCGCCTCAGTAAACATTATTAAAAACATTACCCTTGTCACAAGACATTAGCATTAGGAGTTTATTCTCAGATGCATCATCAAGATGTGGAGACTCTATTATCCCAGCCCATGGAAGGTTGCTTTTTTGGTCTTTTTATAGGAAAAGAAATGATATAATCCCTCTTTGTAAACCTTGAATATTTGGTATGGCTAAGGTAATTGTGCCAAATGTATTTATTGATGTTGAATTGATTGCTACCTTAGTGACACAATACCAACCTCAAACTAGGATGGTAAGGAAAATAGATGGGAGCCCAGCCTTGGCCATTTATAAAACTATGATTCAGGAATGTTCTGGGTTAGACCATCATGCTATCACCAATATAGACACATAATCTAGTTTCTTGTAGATTATGAAAGGATGGTAAAAGGCATTGGTTCAAGAGAAACTTATCTTTTTTCATGTGTAGAGGTCTCAACAATAAATTAATTTAGTTGGGTGGTAAAGCCCATTTCTCAACCATTAATTTCATGTATTTCTTCCAGAAGACCTACTGTGGTTGGGGGAAAATACTAGAAGAAGATCATAATACGAGGATGCCAATTGACCTTATGTACATCACCATGAGTACACAACATTCACATCTTTTAGTAGAATTTGATATTGCTAGTGAGATGGAAAGGATTCTTCATAAAGAATTAGTTGAGTGGAAGGAGACCAGAAAATGCGAGCATTATTCTCTACTCTTCCATCTCCTTTTGTTCCAAAAGAGGATCATTTTCAGTCATTCGTTATACCTAACTACTATGGAAGGTCAAGGGAATGGAACACCAGTTTAGTTGTGGTGCAGAGTTTGGGAAAAGCACATTAAAGATGTGGATTATCAGAGTTTCAATGAAAAGTTTCTGGTGTGGGTTATCAGAGCGGTAGGAGGAAGTATAATAAGAATTTATCCTAGGATCATACAGATTCAGAGACCAAAAGATACTAAACCTAATGAGAGTTTCACACATAATTTTGGATATTGGATCTACACAATACGTTATACTATTTTTAGACTATATGGGTGTAGAAAAACCCCTCACAAGCTTCCTCTTTTTGTGTCAGTGAGATTGGCTTTCATGAAATTTATGTGACAACTTTTATAGTTTGAAAATGAAGTTAATGACCCAAGGAAGAAAGGAACCTTTTTTCCTAATGTGACCAGATTCACACGGTTCTCCATAGGTTCTAGGACTTTAGAGAAGTTATAAGAATATTTGCAATCCTATCGTATGGATAGTGTGAAATCGAGGGACTATGATTCTGAAAACCATATCAAATCTATGATCAAGGATTATCAACATTCTCTTAATTTTCTGGAAATACTGCAAGAAGTTTTTAGGATATGTCTGAGATTCGTCAAAGATGTGATAAAGTAAAAAAATACTAGTGGAATTGGAAAAAGATAGCACTCTGAAGGGATTACCTAAATTGCACAGTGAAGAAAGTAATGAGGTTTTTAGAATGGAATTATGTATCCAATATTTTGATAAGCTGCAGGGAAAGAGTCAGGATACATCAGATACAAATGTTAAACCTCCTGCCAAAAGGTCTAGAAGGTTGATCATTGCAGATACAGATTCCAATTCTCCTCCACCAAAGAAGTCCAAAGTTGACAAGGTATCTTCTCCTATTCGGTGTGAGTTACTAGAAGGAAGGGGTGATACTGATGAGATCACTTCTACCTTGAGAGACATGAAGTGAGCTTAAGAGGTAGGTGTAACACCCCAAAATTGGCACCTAACAACCTAATCAATTTTGGTGCATTTTCTTATCTTCGAAGTCCTATTGTACTAGGCAAATTCTTCTCCTAATTGACTTTAATTGACTGAGTTTCAAATGCAGAAAACCCAAATTTGCATAAATATGACATTACATTTAATTCCTAAAATCTTAAATGATTATTAGCTAAAATCCCTATGATTAATTGATTTAATCCTAAAGTCCTACGTGCTTTTAATTAAATCAAATCCACCGTATTTGGCTAATATACATAAAAGGAATTGAAAGGTTATTTAATTAATTGAATGAATTATCCTCAAAAGGGATTTCCATAATTCCATATGAAAAGACACTTATGTGTCAATAATTCATTGTTTTATTTTAATAAATCTTTGCATATTTGTCTCAAGTGGAGAATGAAGAGACAATTGTTTCTTTTCAAGAAACTCTTCATCCTCTCTCCTCGGTTTTCTATAAATTAGACCTCTTTCTTCATTGAGAGGATCTTTTGTTTTGAGCATCATTACTATAGGAAAATTTAGTTGATTTCATGCTTTTAGCTTACTTTCTTGCATAATTAGCATAATTCTCATTTGAAATTGAATATTGTTTAGCTTTGAATCATGATCTATTTCTAGGAGCTAACAATTCAATTTATGCTTTAAAGCTTTCTATATTGGTTTTGCTAATCAAATTCTAGCTTAGAAAGCATTTCATTTCTAGTTTGCAAGCATTTTCTTTCCTAGACTAGAAGCATTTCAATTTATTAGATTAATTGCATTCTCATTCTTAGCTTAATTGCAAATTCATACTTACACTAGTTGCATTTCATCTTCAATTTCATAGCCTAAATCATGTCTTAATTCATAGAATAGCAGCAATTTCTCATGAATTAGATGCATATTTCTCATAATCAATAGCTTTTCTTCATTTAATTGCACTATAAAATCCTCCGTATTAGAGATGGTCAGGTTGTTGGCTCTCGTTCTGAGGGTAAACTACAACAATCACACCTAATTAGGAGGCAACAGGTCGCTTCATCACATTTGCAGAGCAAACAATCCATGTTTGTCTTTGTAAATCCATTGATTGTGTAAGGACTATGTTGCGTTTGGGTTGAATCGAGAGGTCCACATTCAGCCTCAGACATTTTGGCGTCCACTGTGGGGCAGGAGTATTCAATTCCTGGCCTCATATTACATGTTTACTATCAATTTTGTCTTATGTATTTTTACACATTCACTTTGAGTCAAATCTGACCCCACCATTGCGTCCAGAACGTCATTTTAGTTTAAAACAAGTACAAATACACCTATAATTGTCAAAAAATTGAATCTGTAGCATCAATTTTCTGTCTGGGCAGGCTGTACGGCTCTGGAGTGGTTTCTCGCGCGAGATTTTGCACGTACCCGCGCGAGATTTGCATTTCCTCGCGCGAGATTTGCATTTCCTCGTGCGAGATTTTGCATTTCTCGCGTGAATTTAGCATTTCCTCGTGTGAGATTAAGCGTTTCCTCGCGCGAGATTATCATTTCCTCGCGCGACGCCTTGCATTTCCTTGCGTGAGGCTTGCTGACAGGCCTTATTTCAAACGCGCATAAATCGCTCATTTCAACTCCTTTTTTTGAGCAATTTTTTTTATTTTGGGTAGAATTTTGCAACGATCGCTGTGGTGGGATTAGTTTTTGATTTTTCTTGCTGGATTTATCAGAAATCACTATTTTTCATGACTGTACTTGCATAATCACAACTTTCAGAGCTCCGTATAGGCTCATATGATCAACTTTCTCAGTGCAATTTTTTTTGAAATTGCATGATTTTCTGTCTACTATCTGAATATGTGATCTGTTTTGTGATTTTCTAATTTTAGTAATATGGACTAATCTTTGGTTGTGATGTTCATGTGCTTATCTTTTGCATACAGCCTAACAGTGGTTTGCAAGACGCTATACAAGAAGACTAAAACACAAAATACTAATGATATTTCTTGCAGGTTTCCTTTGATCGATAGAACGCAAAAAATTGTGCTTGCTTCTTGTTTTGATTTTTTAAAATAGGAACCCACATGCAAGGCTTCTTAAAATGAACACTTGTTTGATGTTGTAGGAATGACAATAATGTCAAGAAATTATGCTCTCGCCCTTTTGGGATGATAAAAAATCCAGAAGCATTATTGTCATTTTCTTATTATGCTTGAAGTGTCTTCTAGTTTTGTAAACCCAAGGAATTGCATGGACGTATCCTCTCCCCTTGCCTTCGTAGATCTTGGGTGAAAGAGAAATCCATACAAATCCTTTAGCGTGGCTACCTCCCGAGTGCTTTAACAGAGCCGGTGAGAGTGGATTGCCCAACCGGTAATAAGCTAAAGCCAAGCCCTTCCAAACCGGTATATAAAAAATGTCATTGTGATTAATGTCACAGTGAACAGGTGTTGATTGCGTTATACCAGGAAGAAGATCTCCCTCAGTACCGTTGTGGTGTGTTAAAACCTACAGAACGTAACTTTTGTAGGCTGGGAGGCCTCCATAACGGAGCTAATCTACCGCAAGTATAACCACCTGAACGGATTCCCTTACTACAAACTGTGTTCTAGTATCCAAAAACCCTCTATCTATTGGTGCGGAAGGTCAGAGACCGACTAAGACGCCCCACACTTTTACGGCTCTTAGTAGAGACAACAGCCCTTTTGGAAGTAATTCCTTTGGGGTTCGAAGCTTGGTGTGCCTGAGAAGTGTGTGCACATGTAAGGAGGAGCCCGTGCCTCCAAGCTTCTAAGTTTTCCTCTATGAGTAAGCGTAGCTGAACTTCAGTTCAAGTGGGGATTCAACAGATACTGTCCTGGCTATCCTAGGATTGTGGTGTGTCTGTTCTGGTACTACGAACATTCTGCTTGATGTGTCTTGCGTGGGTGAAGCATCAAAACAAAAAAACATCTCAAACATTCAAATTGAACATCAAAACGATCAACGATTCCAAATCTTCACTTCTAGGTGTTAACTGTCAAAATCTTGTCCAAGTTTCTGCATGTGTTATCAAAACTCTGCGATCTATCAACTTGCTGTCCAAACTGCTATTCTGCTGTGAAGGTTCTGTCCAAATTTTCATAAAATTTGTGTTCTCATCGACATTGTTACTAGTCTACCTTCTATTGCAATCTGTTGACAGTCTGATCCATTATTGTCTCAAAATCTGACCTTATTGTGCTAGTCCAAGTGACCCATTATCTATTTTGATCTTATCAGTCTTTGTCTGCGCTATCCTTATTCTGGGTTGTGAGAACAGGTTACTTAACCCTGACTCAACTTCAGAGTCATTGCTATCTCCCTCTCAGCTGGACATTATCTCTTTTGTCCTTTGGTCTTGGACTTAATCAACACTTTAGAT
>MU224968.1:289563-300366 GCA_018584345.1 Thuja plicata
GTGCATAAACTGCCAAACTCGGAGGAGAGAAAACCTAGAGAAAAATCTGGAAAAAATACCCCTGCAACTAAATAGTTCACTGAACCAACTTTTTGACGATATCTGGTTTGCCAAAAATGGAGTCTGGATGAGCCAGATAGGGCTCCTGGAAGGCAAAAACAAACATCAGACTTTGACAGAAAAAACATTATCAAAACGGCAGAACCCAAAACCCTAACTACCATCATCGAAAAGTTCTTGGAAAGAGCTTTTTAACGGTATATGGAAGTCAGAAAAATACCCCCGCATGCTCAAGACAGAGCGAAAACAGTCCCGGGGGGTCAGAAAGGCCTCAAAAAGCAAAAAATAAGCCCCTGGGGCTAAAAAAATAGCGCCCCTGGGTGCATGGCGCGCGCAGGGGGCTTAACTGGGGCTAAAGAAAATGTCGCTCGGGCGAGGGCCAAGCGGAGCGAGCCAGTGGCTGGGGCCGGGGGGAGCGGCGGCCCGAGAGGCAGGGGCAGTTGGGCGGCGGGGGCCGCGGAGTAGCTGCAGGTGGCGGAGCGGCGGCGGAGTGGCCGCTGGGTGGCACGGTGGCCGCAGGGGCGGCGCGGTAGCCGCAGGTGAAGCGCGGGTGGAGGGTGGCGCGTAGGCTGCGAGCGGGCGGCGCCACTATTTTTAATAAAAAATGCAATTTTTTAAAATTTTTTTTTGATTTTGCATCGAAAAATGTGCCTGTACGGCCCTGGAAAGCCAAGAAATTTCTCCCCGAGGCTCCGGTGTCCAAAACGGATGTGCCTTATATGGATTCTGGGGTTTTTGGGCCTTCTGGACACAACCGTAAGGTCGGTTTTGGTCCAAAGTCCCCCAAAAAACAAAGATCCCCCAGAACCAATAATTTTTTTTAGAAAAGACTCTAAAACCCTCTGTGCCTGGTATGCTTCAACAAAACATGAACAGCCAGCTGCAGAATGACTCTGATACCATGTTAGATTTGAGAAAAAAAAATCCACCCAAGAACATCTGCATGCAAGACTGTCACAAACTAGAAGCAAAGACAGACAAAAGACAAAAGAGCTATGGCGGCCAAAAAGCCAGAGACATGAAATCCATGTTGAAATAAAAAAGATTCTATTATCAACAACTGAATTACAAAATACAATCTCCTTCTCCTTGATGAAAAGAAAAGCGGCGAGTCCTTATAAAAGGATATCGAAACCCTAAAGGGGAAAAACCCTAAAGACTAATAAGTTGCCTAAGTATAACTTAAGCATAGAGTAAATAGACTAATAATTAAATGAATTAATTATTAGCTATACTATGACTACTCTAACACATATCACAGGTCCCAAGTTTGGTTTCCAATTTCAGTTTCACCAGTTCAAAAAGGAAGATGAATGTTCATAGTTCAGAGTTCGACGTACAGATCCAGAAACTCAAGATTTAGCTTTCAGATTGAAGGGTTGGTGTAAAAGTCCAAAGGAAGATCCATTTTTCACTTTCAGATCCATATTTCAAAATGTAGATTTTGAGGTTTAAAGCTCACCAATACAAGTTCTATAGCTCAAATGCTTAGAATTCAAAATTCAGAGGTCATGAAGGCCGCAAGTATAAATGGCTATGAGTTTGGGTAGCCCCATGATTTCCTAAGAGAAAATTCACTCATTATGTTCCAATTTGCTTGGTCTTTTAGAATGCAGGAAGAGAGTATGAGTAGAACATACTTGAAATTTTTTCTCATGTATGGTTCAGACTGAGAGCTTACTGGCTGTAAGAAATCTCTGAAACAAATCCTTGATCCTATGTATTACATATGAATTGCCTTCTATAAAAGGGTGCATAGGTCCACAAATTTCAAGTCGGGGTCTAATCTTTAGCGGTCTCGTAGTTCGGGCATGAACACCTACAAATACCAGGACAGGCTCATTTCAAATCATTTAAGTGAGTGCTGATGTCTTGAGAAGATTTCAGTGAAATACTCCTTCCTAAAGTCAGATTTTGGCTTCTCAAAGATATCATCGCTCGTGGCATATAAAGGCCTCGGGTAGTTGGATCCATGGTCACTCGAGCATAAAACTTCAAGTCACCAGTGCATTCGGGAAGTTTGACAAAATACCTGAGCTCAATAAAGATTTGGTCTCTTCTCTAGGGCTGGATTTCATCATTGGGATGCACCCGCTCGATGGATTGGTCAAAAAAATTCAAGTCAGAGACTAGATGTGATTTCAGTCAAGGAAAAATGTGGAGCTCTATATTGTGTAACCCGCAAGGTTTATTGGCTTAAAATCATTGCAATTGAAAACCAACATATGAAGCACCACCCTTTTTCATTGCGGCTCGAGTCTCATGTTGAACCCTGATTTACAAATCATAGAAGCATTCAAACATAATGGAAGTTGGGTGTATCCTCTATAAACATATGACATAGAGATCGGCTACAAAATGTTTGACAAAATGCTCGTCATGAGTTCGACATGAATGAAATTTAGCTAGCTCTGGTTTCCAATTACTTCGCTAGCTCGCACCAACAAACAAATGTGTGTGTTATCACCACTAGCATCTCAGGTTTATGTTGTTTTGAGAACCAAATTAGAGGATACCAACAATCTCCGAAGGAAGATACTAACAGAGCACCATGAATGGAAAGGGCAAAGCTTGAAGGGTGTTTACAAGCCAATGACAACACAGTCGAGTTTGAAATGTCATATTGTGTAGGCCTTCCAAGGTTACAACAACACGAATCAAGATGGTGGAGATAGACTATGAAGTGCTTGACTAGATGTCAATACAATTTCTGCACCCATGTGATGATTGATTTCAACTAGAAAGTGTTGTTTAGCGACATAGTAGAAAAATATAGTCTCTTATGGTTATAACTTCGCCATTTCACATAATCTCATTGAATATTGCATTACAACACTCCACCAATATCATGATGAAGCCCACCTACATACTCATTGGGTTATGCATTGGTCGAGCATAATAGAAGAATCAAAATATAGACAAAGACCGTGCTTCTATGTCAAAAGGCAACACTCCTTCAAGTTGTAGATAACACAGAGAAGTCATTTGGAGAGATACATTGGTGTGCATAAACTTTAAAGGCACTATTTAACTCAACACAACAGCGCACGAGAAATTTCCAATGTGGCATTTGGAAATTTTGATCAATTACATGGGTTAGAAGTAATAGAATTGGTTTGATACCAAATATGGGCTAGATGGATTGGTGGTGATGAAAGTGCGGTGGAAAGACACATCCTATCTATGCTGCTTAATCACCAATAGAAAGGCTGATGTCTCTTTTTGATAAAAGGTTTTTTTTTATTGTTTTAGTGAGCACACACTTGTAAAAGGCATAAATTAAAATAAAATCCATGGGAATTAGACAATAGTTGAGAATCATATGAATCCAAGATTTAGTTATGAAAACTGAATGACGTTCAACCATGCTATTAATTGGAAAAGGCTCGAGGAAGAGAGGGTTCTCCTTTTTCTGGGTGAGACTTTGTGCTACAGAGAATGAGGGTGCTGAAAATAACAGAAGAACAAGGGAATGGTTTTCTGAATTTCATTATAAGAGAAGAGGGAAAGTTAGTGCATTTCTTTTTAGGAGTTTGTGTTCAGCCAGTTTTGTTCTTTGTAATCATGGCTAAGTATTGAAGGAGTGAGGAAAATGTTATTTGAAACTTTGTGTTTCAGCATTATTTCTCATATTAAATGGAATTTTGAGTCTATTTATTTATCTTCGGTATTTTTCTTCTCATAGTTTTGTTATCATGAAAGACTTTGAGTTTTAATGTAACTATGCTCCTAAAGGTCAAATATACAATTTAAATGTCTTTTTCTTGCAATGGAATGGTTCGAGAGATTGACTTTGTGCAATCTACTTTTTTTTTTCATCTTCTCTTTCTCTCTGTCTGCTTTATCAGTCTAATATCAGCATCTACGTCATAGCTATGTGTAGATGTCAAATTTCCTTTTTATGCTTTTGGGTTAAAAACATCTATGTTTGTAAGCTGGGTAATTCATTGTAAATCTTACATGGGGAGCTATACCTGGATAATTCAGAGGGCACTTATGCTTTTCAAGAGTGAAGTGACCCAACTGTTAGTGCAGATCAAGTCTTCTTATTTGGTCATTTGAGAGTTATTTTGGAAGGATTTTGTGAAAAGACAAATCTGTTCACCAACAGTAATGCATATCAAGGTGCACAAACTGGTAAATTGCAAACAAACAGGAAAAACTTTGAAAATGTAAAAATGACTACTAGTGAATTTGTCATTGAATTTATGACATAGGTAGAAGGTCTAGTGAGTTATATGAAAGTACTAGGGGCATATGTAGATGAAAATCATGTCATTAAAAATATTTTGAGAATCTTGATTCCAAAATTTGAAGGTGTGTTCTCTAAAATTGAGATTCCTAAGGATCTCTCAAGCATGAAAAATGATGAATTAAGTGGAATTCTCTTAACTGTTGAAGAAAGAATGAAAAGTAATGAAGAAATATTAGAGCAATAATTTTCCTCTAAAGAAAATATAAGAGGAAAAAGAAATAAATTCTTCAAGAGTCATAGTAAAAGTGATGATATAAATAAAAATAAATACAAAGGTAAATCTAGAAATTCTGGAGGAAGAGGAACTTATTCGAGAGGAAGAAGTACAAAATTAAGAGGAACTAGAAGAGGAAGAGGTAGAAGTAATGGGGGAGACAATAGTAAAAGGAATGTCCAATTATTTCAATGCAATAAGTTTGGACATTATGCTTCAGAATGTTGAAGTAAGAAAGGTGAAACAGAAAAGAGAAGTGCCCATAACACTGTTGAAGATAAACAAAATTTGTTAATTTCTTGTTTCAATACAAGTGTAAGTTAAAATAATGTGTGGTATATAGACTCTGGATGTTATTTACATATGACATCTAATGAGAATCTATTTTTCAATTTGGATCAAAAACTTCAAATTACAATAGTACTAGGAGATAATAATTATCATGGAACCAAAGGTAAGGTTACTATTGCAGTTACAATAAAATATGTTAAAGTGAAGCATATCAATAAAACACTACTGGTTCTGGTACTCAAAAAAAAATTATTGTCTATTGGAAAATTTTTAGAGAAAAATTATTAAGTTACTTTTGATAAAAATGAGTGCATAATAATAGATAAATTAAACAAGAATGTAGTTATTGAAAAAGCAAAAATGATAGGCGATGGGATGTTTCCACTTCATTTTACTCATGGGAACCAAGAACTAAGGTCTAATGAAATGGGTGAAAGTAAATTTTGGCGTAAAAGATATGGTCCCCTCAGTTTTAATGGGTTTCTTTTCCTCAAAAGATTAAAAATGGTTGAAGGTTTGTCATTAATTGAAGACACAAAAGAGGTGTGTAAACCATGTATTGTTGGTAAACAACATAGGATACAATTTCCTTTTGGAAACTCTAGTGGAGCTAAACAACATCTTGAGATAATCCATACAGATTTGTGTGGTTCTATGAAAACACCTTCTTTGAAAAAATCTAATCATTTTCTAACCTTCAATGAAGATTAATCACGAAAAACTTGGGTGTATTCATTAGTTTCAAAATCAGAAGTGTTTGAAAAATTGTAAAGTTCAAGAGTTTTGTTGAAAAAAAAAGTGGTAAGTATATCAAAGTGATAAGGTCAGACAATGGAGGTGAGTACAAGTCAAATCATTTTCTTTATTTTTGTAAAAATAATGACATTAAGAGAGATTTCACTACTTCCTACACTCCATAAAAAAATGGAGTTGTTGAAAGGGAAAATAGGAAAATTATTTAAATGGAAAGAAGTATGTTGAAAGAAAAAATTTGGATAAAATTTATTAGGTAGAAGCACTAGGCACAACATTCTATCTTATAAATAGAAGTGTTTATCACTTCAAGGTATTTGGATGTGTTCCTTATGCGCACATACCAAAATAAAAAAAGGTCTAAGTTCGATGATAAAGACTTGAAATGCATTTTTATTAGTTATGTAACTGAAAATAAAGCATACAAGTTGTATGATCCAATAGGGAAAAAACATGTGATAAGAAGAGATGTATTCAATGAGCTAGTATAATATACATATGAAAATTCAACAAAAGGAAAAGAGATGGTAATTGATGAGATTGAAGAGGAGGAAAAAGAAGATGAACCTGAATCATCTAGTGCAGGATCAAGAAAATATCAAAAGTATCAAAGAAGGACAAAAAATAATCATCTATCAACTCTTATGTTGGATTCAAATTTTGAAAAAATGACGAGGTCACAAACAAAAGTGAATTTTGCATTATTGTCTCAAATCATGGAAAATAATGAGCCACAAACATTTTAAAAAGCTCAAGAAAAAGAAGAGTGCATTGAAATAATAAACTATAAAATAAACACAATTGAAAGGAAAGACAAATGAGATTTTGTTCAATTACCTCTTGGTAAAGAGGTTATTGGTACAATATGGGTGTACAAAACTATGTATAAATCTTACAAAAGATTTGATAAGAATAAGAATATATATTTATAGCCAAAGGGTACACTTTAGAGGAAGGTATTGATTGTACTAAGATATTTGCACCTGTAGCACGAATGGATACTATCAAATTGGTTTCAGCATTGGAAACTAAACATAGTTTGATAGTTTATCAAATGGATGTGAAGAGTGCTTTCTTGAATGACTATATTGATGAGGAAGTGTATGTTTCATAGCCTAAAAGTTTTGAAATACCTTTTAAAAAAATTATGTTTGATAATTAAAGAAGGCCTTGTATGGTCTCAAACAAGCAGCAAGAGCATGGTATTCAAGGATAGAGTCATATCTACAATAGAAAGGTTTTTCAAGAAGTCAATCGGATCCAAATATTTATATCAAAATCTCATATATATATATATATATATATATTGTAAAGGGAGAAAAATGGGGTAAGGAGATTGGATATTAATTGTTGTTTGATCTGCTTAGAGTATGTTGATTTCCTTAACCCTACTTTACATTTAATTGAATTTGATTGATTGTATATTGTAATTGTGATTAGGGGGAAGATAATATACTCCTCTTCTATTCCCAAATGCACAAACGGAAGATCCAAGTTGATCAACCCAAAAGAAGGACTAATGCACAAATGAATCAACTATTCAGAAAAGAGAACAAAGAGGGAGATCTTAAATTTAGTTAATTATTAAGTAAATATGATTTATTACAGTAATTGAAAAGGATAGGAAGAAGAACCAACCTTAAAATAATGCAGATCAAAGAATGCTATTTTCTGAGGTTTGTAGACTGTTTCTACAAAATCTGAAGCATGATCTGGAACCGAAACGCAGAGACAAACAAAACCCAGAAATATTTTTCCATTTTGATGTCGTCTAATGAAAAAGTTTGACCTTGACCCATAAATGTCAACCCTGACCCAATAATGTTGACATTGACTTGCACAAGTCAGACAGAGAATCTGTTCACAGAGCCCGATAGAAAGCCAAAAAGGGTATCCAAATCTGGTCTCAAATCTACAGTCCCAAACCTGTACCTACAAGAAAAAGAGAATTGTTTTTTGGGGGGAGGGGTTTGCCTTGGTCAAACCCTGGTTTTGGAATTAACCTCAAATATATGTAATCGAAATTGCAGAAATAGACAAAGTAAATGCATAAATTTACCTTGCTTGAAAAAGTCCTTGTGGAGGATTCAAATCCTTGAGTCCAAAAGTATGTATACACCAAATATGTAGAATGGTAGGATATCTTAAATCTCTTGCTTGTACATCTATAAAACCAAGTCTTGAATGGGTTCTTGAATTTGGAATAGGCTTGGAAGAATGTGGATGGAGAGATCACCAAAAGGGCACTATGTAGCTTGAATCCTTCAATGGCCTCCAATGGATCTCCTTCATGAAAAATGGATGCTTGAATGGATGAATACTTGATTGGAATCTTTCTCCTTAGATTTCTTGAATTGCACTTGAAGATAGTTTGAGAATGCTTGATCACGATTAGAAGACTTAGAGGAAAAGAGAGGAGAAGGCTCCCTTTTATATGAAACTAGGGCACAATCTTCTAAGGAGGCTGACATAGGATAATTAAATTCCCATTAAAGCCTTTATCCCTAGGAGAGGTCCTATATTAAATATAATTTAGGAATCGACGCTTCGGAACCCGGAACAGCTGACCCGGAAGCGGGAAATAACTTTTGCAAGGACCGACATCCAAAAACTACAAGACCCCAAAGTTTGAACCCTGGGTCAAGGTTGAGGTCGACCTTGAGCTAGGTCAGGCTCGAGGTCAACCTTGACCTAGGTCAGGGTCGAGGTCAACATAGACCCAAAAGGTCGACCCTGACCTTGAAGTCCAGAATCTCAGGTCTGCAGTCCAAAATGCAAAAATCAGGCTGGAAAGAAGTGGAAAGAGGGACAGAACAGGGGGAAAGCCAAGTCTAGACTAGAAACCCATTCAAGGCACTTTTCATGACCCCAAACCACTTACTCAGAAGGCTAAACAAGTCTACAATGGAAGTGCTTTCATTTTATGACTATACATTTAGCCCCCACTTTAGCAAGAGTATGAGCTCAACACAAACTCTTGGTAAAGGAGAACATAAAGAACAGACAGTCTTATTGGAAACCAAAGGTATAAAGAAACCCTCAAGCCCCCAAGGGACTTAAGTCTTTATCAACCCTAAGATCACGATAAGAGAGACATCACCTAGTTAAGGAGAGAGAGAAAGGGTGTGATTATCTTTCCCAATGATAACTTATGTCCCATTGTGAACCACACAAAAAGTGTAACTGGAAAGATGGAGTTGAACTGCCTAGTGAATGTAGCTACTCACTAGTCAACCCATTAGGGAGATCCATTCTTAAAGGGATCGAAACATTGTAAATTGAAAACTGGTAGGATCAAGGGATTCGTTTAATTTTAAACTGGAGGGATCAAGAGATCCTAAAAATTAAAAATGACCATGCTTTAAGGATTAGTTTTTAATCCATAAGGGGAAATTGTTTTAAGTCTTGAAAACTATTTTGAACACGTGTGTGTGAAAAAAAGTGAGTAGAGTGTATGTCCCACATTAAAGTCATTGCTAACACTTTAACATGAGCAATGGTTTTAACGAAAGCATAAACAACTCTATGCATTACGTTTCTGCTGCAAGATGCCCCCAAAGGAAGACAAATCAAGGGAATTAAAACATAAACATACATAAGAACACAAGAGGGATCTACCTAATGTGGGGTCAGTATAATCATAAGATAACATGTATATAGAAATATAATATTATTGCAAATGAATTGACATCATTCCCCAAAGAAAGTAGAACTACAATCACAAAGGAGGAAAGAAAATTTAAGAGTTATGAAGAAGAATCTTTTCAGAACACAACATGGAGACCAAAAAGAATTAGTGCTACCATGTCGCAGATCCAAGTAGATTATACAAGGAAAATAGTTACAAACAATAGCACAAGTACAACATAACATGAAACAACATATAGAAGAATATAGATACATATAGAGAAATTTGTACAAGAGGTTTGATTCCTTTATCACTTTGCACCAACAGAGTAACAAGGGTCGTATAAAAGAATCTAACAAACATTTAGAAAACACATTATGGGAGAAGCACAATACAACATTCAAACACAAAAAGGGCTACCATAAAGGATGAGCCAATCAAGAATGTTGTCAACCCTCCCCATCTTGTTTTATGTTATTGATGGAAGGTGGGCAACTCGCAAGAGGGACTACATCCAATACAGTAGGAATAATAGCCAGTTCCAAACAGGGATCCTCTTGAGAATCACAATACTCAGTACTAGGTGTAATTGTTAATTGAGTTGAAAGCATGTGAGGTAAATCATTATCAAGGTCAATGGTCTCATGTTCATCAGTAAGATCAATAGGATCATCGAGAGTGTCCTCCTCATCAAGGTTGATTGAAATAGGATCCAAGACGCGAATAGGATCATCATGCTCATTCATCTTAACACTATTATGAATAGTAACATCTAACGCATCAAGCATGGGTTGGTCTAAATTAGGTAATGAGTTTTGAATAATAGAAGCACGGGCTCTAGCATTAGCTCTACGCTTCTTATGATGTTCATTAGCAGATTTATTACGTTTAGCTTTGTTTGGCATATTTTAGGAACTAGGAGGAATGACAACAGGTTCCTTCACAGGTTCTATAGGAGGATTCTTAATATGTTGCAATGAATAGTAGAAGTTTGATTAATATTATTAGCAACAATGGATAAAGGAGGTATTGTAGAAGTAGGCAAGAGACGATGATTGGAGTCAATCCGAGGCATACTTAACTCAACAATTTTGTGATGTTTGTAAGATTGATATGAGTGAAAGAGATGATCAGGGAGAGGAGGATGTGAATTAGGTAATGAAGGCAAAAAGGAATCAAGATTAGCACAATCTCTAGGCCTAGAAGGTTGATACAAACTATGATTAATCATTTTGACTTCTCCATTATGAATGAACTTAAGACATTTATGAATGGGAGAAGCAATAGCATGCATAGCAGTTATCCAAGGTAAACCTAATTTGATTTGAAATTGATCAGAAGTAGGAATAATGATGAAGGTAGTATCTACAACCTTACCACAAAGTTCAATCTAGGTAAGTTAATAGAACCAAGTGTAGGATAAAGAAAACCATTAAATGTTTGGATCCATGCATCAGATGGATCATAATAAACATGTTGTAGGCCTTTCATAAAAAGATTTTCCTCAGTAATGACATTTATTAAAGATGTGGGATCAACTAGACAACCACGAGTAGGTATCTTAGCAATCCTAGCATAGATATAAAGGGGACCATCGGGAGC